>APFE030176726.1:0-62441 GCA_000404065.3 Pinus taeda
AAAATTTCTTATTTTATAAATAAAGGTTCACCATGAGAAACCATATTCATCATGTCAATCTCAAGCTCCTAATTTACTTATTTATTGGTTATACTTTTCTTTTTCTTTTTTTCTTTTTGGAGTTTTTGGGGGTATATTTTCGGCATCAAATTGTTAGAATTTAAAATGCATTTTAAATAAATAAAAAATGAAAATTCATTTCATGAAATTCCTAAAGATAAAATTTAAAACCTAAAATAATAAGAAAATAACGTTTTTACCATTCAAAATCAGAAAAAAAAAAATAAATTTAATAAACAAGACATTGCAAATAAGCAAAAAATTTAAAACCTAAATTATAACTTTTTTGGTGGTTTTGAAGTGTTTTCTAGGTTGTTTTAGGTGGTTTTCTAAGTTGTTCTGAAGGGTTTTTTTTTGCAGATTCCTAGGTTGGTTTTGTGGTTTTCTAACTTGTTTTGAATGTTTGTTTTTGTAGTTTTCATGGCTTTTGTATGATAAGTTTTTTTTTTTTCAAATTAATTTCTTTTATTTTACAAAAAATAAATAAATAAAAAGGGAAAAAAAAATTGAATACCTACCCTCATTTGAGCCTCCAGGACATTGGTGGGGTCGTTAGCAATATCGGTTTGAACGCTCCATGCTCCAATTGTCCAATCGAGCTCCAATACTCTCAGTCAATCTATTCACACACTCATTCGAGCTCTAAAATGTCCCACGATTTGTGCAAATGGCGTGCAAAGATCGCAAGCGGGAAAATTAATAGGAAATAGTGACTTGATCGAGGTCTAATTTTTGATTGAGACCTAAAGTTCCATCGAGGGTTTGTTTTTAACCCTTGATCAAGCTATTTTTTTCATGCTTAAGGAGCTCGATCGAGCATTTAAAAAAGGTTTGAACGAGCACTTAAATTTCTTGATTAAGCCAACATTTTACCACCTAAACGCAACCTCTCTTGCTGAAAAGTGTAACCCTACTCCATGCTATAATCCTGATGTGTAGAAGCAATATCAACTTGATACAATTGTCCAACAACTACTAGAAATAGCTCAAGAAAAAAGAAAAATACTCTAAAATCCCAAAAAATATAAATTTTCAACATCATTTATTGAAGGGGACTTATTACAAGAATTGGGTTATGCAAAAAATGCTTTCATAAAAAATGTTCAACATAAGATGTGGAACGTCTAGAAAACCACCCTACCAGAAACTTCTATACAAAATGGAAACTCCTCTCAAAATTATAATCAACCACAATCATGACCAATAATAAGGCAGAATGTTTAAATCCCTGAGATCGACTTAACCTCAGAGTCACCTCCCTTATCTCTCACACATGTCGAAGAAGAATATGAATAGACTGATAAGACCCAATCATATCAATTTGACACACAAGAAATATCGTTAGAACAAACAAGGTTGAATGAAACAATAAGAAGGGATAAAGAATAGACACAAAACACATTGGCTACACCGATGATTCAAGAGCAAGCATCACTAGTCCAATCAACCTCGATCAACATGCCCATGATTGAGGTTAAGAAAAAAATTATAGATATTCCAGGTAAGTTTCCTAAATTGAGGTTGGTAGTGATAAACAAATTTTAGATATTTTAGAAAATTTTGTAAAAGCAACAAAAATAAGGATGAAGAAGATAAGTAAAGACACTAATAAGCTTTAGTAGAAAGAAGATAAAGAAAGGGAGATATGGTTGGACTAGCAACACTGAGAAGTAGAAAAACTAAATATTGACATTCCCGCAGAGGTTGATGATCATCTTGCTACTATTCGTAAATTAGTGCTTCAATTGATTGACCACAATGAGCAGCTCAGTGCCTAGATAAGTGACTTGCAGTTGAAAACAATAGTTGTAGGAAGTCAGGAACTATTAGAAGTAATCTAGAAATCACATCAAGAATTTCTAGAAGCTAAGCACAAATTTAAAGACACATTTTATCAGGGAACCACATTGAGCACAATCCTAAATAATTTGCCTACATACTTATCATCAAACTGAAGTTGTATCAGAATGAAAGGCATGCTCATTCATGACTTGAGCTCTAGGAAAGTCACAGAGTTGAGGGAAAAATTGACACTTGATAAAATGATGGTTCAAGAAAAGAAACTTCAAGGCCAACTTATGCAGGAAGAATGCAAATGGCTAAGAGAAGGAAATAAATCTCAAATGGAACCAGCTAATGTTGCAAAATTCTTATGGGGGATCCTTAATCTAGTGCAACAGTTGGAATAGTGAGGTATTATCAACCAGAGGATATTAGAGAAAAATTCATTTGAAGACATAGTAGAATATCTTGAAAAAATAAAGGAAATAGATGCGCAAGCAAGGCTAGAAATTTGTGAATGGTCGATCTTATACGATCATCTTTGACTACCTACTCTATTTATACACCCGATTGTGTTCTCGCACATGCCAGCACTTGCACCAGATCTAGCATGACCTACCCATACTCTCTTTGAACCTAGCATCTCGACATGTGGAGTGAGTTTATAACAACAATCTCATGAAGTTGAAGTCATCCAAGAAACTCAGCATTTAGCAGAACCAACCCAAGAAATGCTGACCTACCATCCTGTAGAACATGTTGAAGAGCCAGGAAGTGTACAAAAGCCACATAATTTAATGTTTTTTTCTTCTATATTGTAATTATTTTTGGACAATTTTTTTTGTAACACTCTAGATCTCCACTTGTTTGCGAAGAAGAAGGCTTTGAGGGTGGGGGAGATGTTGGAGGGGTCAGTCGAAAACTTTGTTAAATTGACGACCAAGTCAGTGTAAGTTATGTCAGTTCAAACAATTAAACTATTGTAATTGTCTTAACAAGGTATATATATTTGTAAATGTATCAATGTATGGGTTATATTCTTATTTAAGAGATATCTACTAAAAGTGTGCTTCTGTTGGTTCTCTGCTACTTTGTTTCTCTTCTCTATTTTCTTATGTGCTTTTCTATGTAACACTTGTTGTCCTTACTACCAATAACCATGCTTACTTTTCCCTAGATTACAACAATATCTATTGTGTAATGTGCATGTATATGTGTGATCATTTACTTGCTTAAAATTTTTTAAGTTTTGTTCAACATTATCTGTAATGAATTTTTTGTTTCCTCTATAATAATTTAATGGCTATTGTTTTATATAATTGGTAAATTTATCCACTCACCTTATAAAAACCTGTTAATATACTTAAGTCTTGGCAACACTTTGGGTGAGACCTTCTTCCCTTGCAAATGATTTAAAATGCCAATGCAAAGCTAGACTAGAATGAAATCCTTTTGTTTGCCCTTGAAGCAGAACCCCAGTCTCTGCATATTTTTTTACTAACATGTAGTGTTATGCATTTAAATTTTAGACATATAGATGCATCAATTAAGTTAGAAACTTAGAAGGAAGATTTTGTGGTGTATTAAGAGTGACATAAAGCATTAACCACCATCCAGGGAAATCAATAAAATGGAGAAATTCAAACACTAAACATGGATCTCAATCAAATATTAATAATGAAATTATATAAAAACATGATTTTCAATCAACTTCAAAGTATATTATACATTGTTCCATTTATGAATTTTTTTTTTCAAATTACATTTTTTTTAATCTTGAGTTTGCGATGACTATTATTTTTTTGTATCTCATCATCATTTATGATATAGATCAATAAAAAATTGGTAGCATAAAATATTGTATGATGATAAACACATACATAATATCTCAAATACTTGGATCAAAATTTAAGAGCAATAGACAATTTATCCTACCTATAACACATTTTGAATTAATAAATTATTTAAAAATTAGGTTAAGATACCCTTATTTTGAAGGAATAAATAAAAAAATAGTAAAAAAATATTTCTAATACATATGAACCTAAGAGTCAAATTATTTATCCAACTTGAATCACTTCACTTAAATATTCGATGAAGAAAATATGCTTTAAATAAGAACCATTTATATTGAAAAGTAATAGTCACAATTCTACATTTTAACTATTCTTTAGAATATTTGAAATATCAATCCATAGTGTTCTTAAAACCTATCTCTATTGGAGATATGTATATGAACTTGTTTTCATCTCCCATTAGATTCATGTCAATCTAACGCCAATAGGAATGTTAGGCTTAAAATAGTGATTGTTGATCTAAAATGGAAATCTACATTTTAACTATTCTTTAAAATATTTGAAATATCAATCCATAGTGTTCTTAAAACCTATCTCTATTGGAGATATGTATATGAACTTGTTTTCATCTCCCATTAGATTCATGTCAATCTAACACCAATAGGAATGTTAGGCTTAAAATAGTGATTGTTGATCTAAAATGGAAATTGAAAACAATTATATTATGCAGAATCATAGAAAGTATATATGATATATTATTTTAAATAATTTTTAAATTATGTTTTTAATATAGATACTAGTATAATCTATTACAATCGGTCTAAATCTTTCCAATTAGACATCCAAAAGCAAATATTTATCCTCAAATTCTAGCTAAAGGAACATTAAAAAATTTAAAGAAACTATCATAATAGTCAATTTGGAAGGAAAACTAAGTAGAAACTTAAATAATATTTATATTCGAGATAACCCCTTAAACATTGTTTACAACTTAATTTGAATAATTTAATTTTGACAACGAATAAAAATGTTATTGCGAGACCAATAACTCATGGTGCAATTGAAAACTGTGAAGACCACTTATGCACCAACTCGATTTCAATAATTTTGTAGAAGATAATAAATGAATTGATATAAACTATTTATATTGTAAATATATAAGTGCATATGATTTTCAATGCAGTTGGAATCATTTAGTTTAGATGTTAAATAATAAATTTACAACTAAAATAATGAGTACTTGTTGGAAAAAAGAAAATTACATTTTATGCTATCATATATATAATTACTCATTGGGATGGTAGAAGTGTTTCTATAAGGAATTTTTTTTATTGCTATAAACCTAATGGTTGTTACAAATATATTATAGATATTTTTTTGGATTTAAAGTGATCACATATTTATTAAGCAAAATATGAGAAACATATAGTATATTAATAGTAGTTATCAACGTTATTTAAATAGGTATTGCATTTTATTATTTTTTTTTAAAGATTCAAGTATATGGTTTAAAAATTAGATATTTTAGGTAATGATTAGATATTTGCATTCGCTCATTTTTAATATTTTTGAGAATATTGTTACATACCCATTAGTTATTTGATGCAAAATAGTTGTAGAAAACTAAGTTTTTCATATTTTTATAAGAAAAGAAATGGATGAGGATAAAAGAATATTGATGTTAAAATCATAGTTTTAAAGAGCTCATGATGTAGTGCATAAAATTCAAAATTTCAATTACTACATAAAGTTGCTGTAAAAATAGACAAGTTAAAACTTGTTTCATAATTTTTGGCATAATATAGGAATATGATATTATATAAAGGCAAAACTTTACTATGGTTAGCTACAAAATCTATACACATTCTCACTACAATTTAACTACAAAATCATCTTCTTAGCCCTCTAAAATGGGACATAATTTTCTTGTAACTCATTTGTATGATGTTGGTTGGCCACGAAATTTCAATAGTATGTATATGAGAGCCACATTAATACACCCACAGAAATTTCATCATCAAACTCATCCATTTTGTCTCCCATAAGGTGAAAACATAGCTTGTTATAAAGAATCTATTAAAAAGGTATGTTATAGAATTTTCTAAACAATCTACTATAGATTTTATTACAAAACATATTACTAGCTAAGGAAGGTTCAATTCATATGGATATAAGTTGACTAGGACAATTTCACTTTATGAAATAATGCGACATGATAAAAGAAGAGTTGGACCTAAATATCAAGTAAAGAAACAATGCTATGGAAGGAAGGTACAACATGCTATGGAAGGAAGGTACACCATACTATGGAAGTAATGATTCATTAACCTCATAATGATGGATTTCAAAGAAAATTCATGATCTCTACTTTAGAACCATGGTATATCAGTGCATTTCTTATTCCTTAGCTGAAATCTTATTATAAGCAAGTGCATATTGAATTCAATATGGTTTACATGAATGAATTGAGTCAATCACACTTAAGTCACTCTTAATCCACACAATAAAATAACTCAATCAAATTATAATGTTCATCTATTCATCTATCCTACTTATTTCATTAAAAAAATGGAAACAAAAAATTGAAAAAAAATGAGGTTTGGAGACATAATTAGAACAATATTATTTGAATTCTAACTTGGTAGACCATATTTGTATATTTCTTCTTAAAAGACTTGTGTGATTCTCTTTTCCTCCTACTACAAAAAAATTGCTATATAATGTTTCTATCACAATCTGCCATAAAAATTGCTATAAAAATATGTTGTACAAATTTAATAAAAAAAATCAGCTCTAAAACTCTACCACAAATAATTACTATAAAAACTTTTATAAATTTCTACTATAAATTTAAAATACATATTCATAATTATTGTTATGCAAATAGTAAATATTAGTTGTAAATCTTTATTTTCTAATAATTTATTACAATCACCATTTATGTTATAGTATGATTTTTGCTTGAAAATTCATAATATAAAATATGCACGAGATGTTAACTTACATGATAAAATGAAGTAAAAATTTAATAATAAAATATTAATTGATTCATATTCAACACTCAAAGAGTAAAATGTAACATCCCTATGTCTTTGTTGGACCAATAGTGATAACGATTTTTTCTTCGGAATTTATAGTATAAAATATGCATGAAATATTAACTTACATGATAAAATAATTGAGAATTAAATAATAAAATATTAATTGACTATATTCAACAATCAAAGAGTAAAATGTAACATCCCTATGTCTTTGTGGAACCAATAATGTTAACTTTGTGGGACCAATAATCATAATCTAATTTGGAAGATGATACGAAAAGCTTATTATTTACTTTTATCTATTACATTATATATATTTTTATATTTCATATCTTTTTTACTTTTATCTATGACATTATATTTATTTTTATATTGCATATAATTTTTATGGAAGAAATATCTTTTATTACCTTAAATATGTTTAAAGATGGTTTGTGGGATTTATATTTTCGAAAATATTTTAGCTTTTCCCTAATCTAATAAGCTTCCCTTTATTTCAAAAGTTAATATAGTGATATTTTCTCTAGTTATAGTGTTGGTAATATCAACGCCAATAGATAATGTTTATGTGATTTTATTTCTATTATAAAAAGAGGGAGAAAGAAAATAAATAATTAAATGAAGGTTTGAAATAAAAATCTAATAAAGTACTTAAGTTGAAAACATGTAGAAAGTACATCAAATGAACATAATTGGATTAGATTCATGAAGTACTATGTATCAAGCGAGTATGTATAATTTGTGAAATATTATTTCAAGTGAGCATGATTTATTTTTGAAGTATTATATGAAATGAACATGATTGAATGCTAAAGTACTAAACCAAATGAAGATGGTTAATTGTTATGAAATTAAAAATATCTATGTTTAAAGGGAGATTATGAGTTTGAAATAAAAATATTTTCGTTTGAAAGGAGATTATGAATCTGAAATATAGTGTATTTTTGACAATATTATGAAGCAAAAATATGTGTTTTGGTAGTGTTATATATAAAATTATATTGAAATTATCATCTTATTTGTGAATATTTTATAATATATAAAAGATTTCATATTTTGAATAGAAAATTATAAATGAGAAAATGAGTGATTATATTATTTGGAATTATTCTCCAAATTTATTAATAGAATATGAAATAACATAAAAAATTGAGATTATATACAAACCAATTAGATAAATTCATTTATAATAATATTTTGGCTATGTAATGTAGTCTAATTAGTTGGGATTCATTCTAATTAATAGTGAACTAAATCTTACTTTCATTCTTTAGGTTGATAGTATAAGTTCTATTTAGCTAGGATTCTTGCTCTCTAAATTGGAACTAGATTCTACTTTACTCTTAAATTTTATGTTTACTCTAAATAATAATGGATTTTATCTATGTTAGTCTCTCTATAAAATAAAAAGGTTTAGTGTCTTATGAAAGAGGCTTAGGGAAGAGAAATTTGGAGTTTGAATTGGTGAAGAAGATCAAATTGAAGATTTGAGACAATATTAATGGATATGTATGAAGACACTCTTATAATAATAAAATTCTTTCTCATTTAGATTTTTATTATTCTTCATTTTTAGTTCAGTGTAACTTATTTTAATTACTTTTTATGTGAGGTTATGTAATTTACAAGTTAGGGATGACTTCATGATATTCCTCATATACATTAATAATAAAAAAAAAAGAGTCGCCTTCTCGTTTAAAAATGAGGGATAAAAGACGCATTACAAGCTAAAGATGACTTCATTATATTCCTCATACACATTAAAAAAAGGCCCCTTCTTCCTTAAAAATGAAGGATAAATGGTGCATTAGAGTGTGAGAGTGTGAGTATAATAAGATTCATTCAAATTTATTTTTGTTTTTATTTTTTTGTGTCTTATTTTAATTATTGTGTTTCAATTTTTATCATAATGTTATTTTTTCTGCAACATTATTTTCTTTCCTAAAATAATTTTTTTCCAATTCATTTTATTTATTATATGCAATTTCAATTTTTACAAGTATATCTTATTTTCTACAAATTAATGCACATCTATTTAGTTATTTTTTCCATGATTGAATAGAAGTGTCACAAAATTCAATAAATTAGCGATAAATTATAATCACTAAAATAATAAATAATTATTAAGGAATATATGACCACCTAATCAAATGTGACCATTAAATAATAATATAAATATAATAGTGAATGTAAGATTTATAAACTTATTGTAGTATCAATTTGCTAAAAAAAGATTGAATATATTTGGGTGTAGAATTTTGATCCACTAAACTAGGATTTTTGTGAAAGGAAATTTTAAGTTATATAATTTTAATATGAATTACAATTTTATATTAATATGATTAATTTTTTTTAGCAAGACAGTTTGACATAAACATGGAAAATAATGTGTAGTGCATCTTGCTGGGGTCAATTTCACTCTTTCACCAGCTATCATTGCAGAAGCTACAAGAATGGCAGATGTAGGGGAAAAGTGGAACAAAAGGCAGAATATCAGTAAGCAGCATTATGAACCTTATATCAAGGCCAAATACCATGGTAAACTTAGTAGGGTGTTTCCTTTCAAATTCTTGGAGGACCGGTATGTTCCACTCATGAAGCTTATCATCAAATACTTTACATGTGAGGTAGGTTCTCCAGACTTTATGCCTACCACATTAGATTGCTTATGCATTTCACCAGGGTCAAAATGATGAGAATTCCTTATTTCATATGTAAAAACATAGAGAGGATGACATTGATTTCAAAAAGAAAACCATTTCCACAGCAGCTCAATCGTATTTATCATTTTTCTATCATCAAAATTATTGTTTTGCATCAACTCACTCAGTTGGGAGTGTCATGGGAAACTTTCATTGCCCATGAATGCTTCAAGGGGCCTCAAATGTTTTCAGATCCTTAAGAGGAAGGTGAAACTTCCGGGCAACAAAAAGAGCCTGAAAGATAAACAGAAGAGGCTCATGTTCCTGTGTTTGTTACTTATGAAAGAGGCACTAGGATGCTTTTTGCAGCTGCCAAGTGAGTACTATCTCCACCAAGGGTGGAAGGGGTCTCGTTTTCTTCACCAGACCACAGGTAAATGCTATCTTCATCGGGGGTGAAAGGGGCTTTGCCTTCTTCTCCAACAAAATAGGTATAGGGCAGAGACAAAGGAAAGCAAAAGATGTGTGAAGAGGGCCTTACTAAAGGGCAAGACAGGGATTTTGTTTTGATTGAGGAGGATGTCACTGATTGGGCTCTCAAAGCTCATGACTCAAGGACATGATTATCAAAGAGAAGCAAGTTGAAATCCAAGCCTTATCACTTGACCTTGAGGGGTCCAAATGGATCATCAGCTTTCTTGAGTAGGAAAACAAGCAATTGAAAGATAAGAAAGCTATCATGGAGCTATAAATGATTAGAGACAATAGGCAAGTGGCAAAGAGAAGAAAAATCAAGATGACATCCCTTGAGCAAGAAATTGAGGCTGACCGAGAATCATGGCTGGAAAGGGTGAACATTCACCTTGAGAATATGCTTGAGAAAGCTAAAAAAGAAAAGAAAATGCTACGCCATAGGGCTTATCATTACATAGATCGGAATAAAATTTGTAAGACAAGGATAAACAAGCTAAAAGCTAAGTTAAAGAGAGCCTTGAGGGCCAAGAAGGAACAAGATAAACTCAAAATTTTGGCAAAAGCTTCATTAGCTCAACAAAGCTCTTAATATGGTTGCTTCTTGCCAAATTTGAAGAAATGTTGGGAAATTTTTGTCATTTTACAATTTTGTAATTAAAAACACAGAAATTTTCAGCTGGTGTGCAGCACCACCGGCGCTGCGCATTGAGTTGGCTTAATGTTTTGCACAATGTCTTGTAGTTTTGGATTCCACATGAAAAAACAATGAGACCCAAAAAGTTTCATAAATTTTGGAGGAGATCTGGGTCACCTAAAGGGAAAAAAACACCTAGAAAATGCCCTCTCTGCCAATTTTTGGACCCATACGAACCAGTCTTGGGAGAAATGAGTTTTGAAGGGGAAAATCAACTCCAAATCAGAAAATTCAAAGTGTTCCAGAAACCAAATAGGTAGAGCTTTCCAACAAGCTATATTGGGCCTGATTTGGTGAAGTGGAAGGCCTCCAAAAGCAGCCTTGAAACGGCGTTGTGCATCAATCTTAGGGCGTTGCACATCAGGCAAAATTTTGCCAATTTTGCCTAAAAACTCAGAATTTCACCCAGTTTGACTATCACTTGACTTTTTCTCTTCTCCTTAATGAATATGTGATGGTAAATGATGTAATATGATGTCAATTTGATGAAAAGTGACTTCAGGGGGTAGATACATTAGTTAGAGGTGGTTTGAGGATGAATGAATCAGTTTCCATAGTTTTAGAGGCAAGTTGTTCCACTGCCTATTTTCTAGTTCCTAGTTTAGATGTTGTTGAAATAGCTCCTTGACTCATGGATTCAACCCCTGATGGCTAGCATGGGTGGTTTGATGCCTATATTATGTACTTTCTTAGTCATTTTGTTCTCGGGAAAACTAGTGTCCATTTAGAGCTGCTAGTCCCATTAAGACGGGTAGTTATCTTAGAAACAAACAAACTAAAGTTACTTGCATTTTCCTTTATGAGAGAGATGAGAGAGAAGTAGAGAGTACCAACCTGTTGATGCCCCGAAAATCGTTACATCAACATCGGGGGATAACCACCCTGTCCAGACCTTAATACAACTCCTTTTCCGTTTGGGATGGTGGCTCCGACTGGATATAATGGGACCAGTTTCCCAGTAATGAATAAAAGGGGGTGAATGAATGATTGGTTTTCTAATAAGTGATAATATATGGAGGACTTATTCTATGAACGAAAAAGTAAATGACTATTTTATCCCGGGAAGCTTCTATTCTTTAAGTGCAACGTTTAGTAATCTATGTTTGCTGATAGGCATATAGATGACACTATGCAATAAACAGAGACATTCATTTAAATGATAATTGCTTCGTTCAAATATTTGAACGAAACAATTGATAAAACAATATTACACTTCTTTTATATTACTGATACATGCATGATTGAAAGAGTAGCAAACTGTAAACATCCAATAGTGGAAAGTATAAAGCTTACTGCTTAAAACACATTCACATATTCAATAATAGCAAAAATGACCAAACAACAATTCACATAAAAGGAATAAATTCAGACATAGATAATAGTAACATATGAGCTGTGTATTATTCCCTACGCCAATCGCAATTTGAATTCCTTCTTCCGATTCAGAAATACTTTTAAATAAAGGCAATAGTGCACATTCACATCAAAGCTTCATTATCAAAATTTGGAAAGATTGGTCCAGTCTTCATAAAAGAATATGCCTGAAGTACAGTAGTGCAACTTCAGGCTTAAGTCATATACAAAAACTTACGACCCTTTCTAAATACATGAAAGGGTCTATAAATACTAAACTAAGCTAACAAACTACAAAATTAAAATGCTACTAAATTGGTATAATCCAATCTTAAATATCTCTCCCACAATGATCTGGTAATCGACAGTGATGATTCATCCTTCTGGTTGTTTGCCTTTTTTCCTGAGTTGGCATATCGCCAGCATTGGCTCCACTTCTTGAGGGCGGCTGAGACGAGAATTGATTTGAGTAGCATAGGTGGCATCATGTATATCGGGAATGATACACCCGATTGCATCCGTTAGGCATTTGAGGGCGGCTCTCTGGATGTATGGTTTTACTAGGAACAACCAATAAGTGTCCCAATTTAAAATTTTAATTACTGAGATCAATCTCTCATTCTTTTCTAGTTCTTGGTTACATGACTGCTCCAGTGTCTTGGCTGATAATAGTTTACCTGGAGTACATTGAGAAATCATGTTAGATAAATAGAGAGTATTATTGATCAAGTCAATTAAATTGATCGTAGATAAGTTTCATCTAGAAACAGCTCTCTCTGCTTTCATTAATTGGGACTGCCACTCCATGAATAGGGTTTCTTTATGGGATTCTAAAATTTTGGGCAAGTTTGCTGCCTGTCCCTCATTAGAGTCCCGCCAAGTAAGAAAATCTGTCAAAGTGTCGTCGGCTTGCTCTATATCCTGCCTGGCATCAACTGATTTGTCTATTATAGATGTTGTTATGTCGCAGAGAGGTTCAACTTGGGCAATTTCATGACATAAGAATCTTATTTGTGTTATTAATGCCTTGTTAATCTGCATTGCCTCTGTTCTAAACTCGGCAGGCTGGGGAAGACTCTTGAACCTCTCTACTTGAGATGATAATTGAGAAAATTGCTCATCTTTTGTCTTTGCCATCTGTTCATTCATCGCCTTCAACTTTGATAATGCCTCTGATAATTCCTTTTGTCTCTGAATCGCTCCCGAATCGATCCTCTGTTTCTCTTCATGCAACCGTTTGTTGAGCTGGTTATTTAACTATTGCTGCGTGGACAGTTGATGTTGTAGTTGTTCTGACTTCTGTTGTTCCTCCGATAGTTGTGCTTGTAGTGAAGCGATCACTTGATCCTTTTCTTTTAACAAATTGCTTACCTCTGATGCCTTATCCATGGTGGCTGCCAAATAGGCACCGGCATATTGAGATAACTTTGTCAGGTCATCAGAGGGGTCAAATTCTTCTCTCCATACCACATTGGCTGTTATTGTTTGTTCAGGGAACAGAGAAGGTTGATCAATCCTTCTCCTTTTCTGTTGTCGCTTTATTACAGCCCTGTGTTTTGGGCTATAGAAAACATCCAGTGGAGGAATATCCTCCACCTGCAAAATAATTTGATCGGAAGGATTCTTCAGAATTATTTCTACTACTGTAGTTGGGGGTAGACCGCTGGTTCCTTCGCTTGGAACCTCCTTTGATGTTGTATCTTGTGTATCGGCAGCTTTGGATGTTTCGACTTTCATTGAGCTCTCAAGATTGCTTATAATTGTATTAAATTGTTGCCATTCCTCGAGCAAACTTGGGTCCACTTGAGTATCAACACTCACCTCCTTGCTACTCTGCTCCTGCTACTTTTTCTGTTCTTCTTCCCGTATTCTCTCCTGTTCTTTCTTTTCTGCTTCCTCTTTGTTTTCCCTTTGTGCCTCTTGTTCATTCCTCTTTGCCTCTTCCCATTCTTTCCTCTGTGCCTCTTCCTGTTCTAACCTCCGGATTTCCTCCTGCTCTCTTCTTTGGACTTCTTCATAGATTTCGGATGTAGCAGGGGGTTCGCTGGTAAGCTTCTGCTCAGGCTCGCTTGATTTTATCATCGGGGTAGTAGCTAACAAATCTAGAGGCAAAGTTTGCAACCTCTCCTCTCTAAGTTTATTAAATTCTACTAACCCATCATCATGGTATCTCATTCTAGCTAACTACTGCACTTGGAATATTGACTCGACAGAGGAGAACAGGTCATCAAACTCATCTTCCTTATGTTCAAATTTAGTGACTTTGGCTTGATCTAGAGAATTATAGATGACTTTCTTCGGGTCGAAACGTCTATTAGGCAGAGTGGCAAGACTTAGGATGTTAATTTTTTCTGCCTCTTTCTCTGCATGTGTATAATCATGCAGAGTATAGACGCCACACCTTAGAGGAAAAGGAGGCCAAACTTTCTTCTTTGAATTTTTGAGAGTTTTTGTGTGTTGATGCAGTTGTAAGCTGATATGCTATTTCGCGAGCTAATAGCTTGTCTGGTATGTACAAGGGGAGGACATGAGGCCTGGCTTGACTGCTTACATAAGTGAATTTTTCTTCTCCAAACCAGGTTCCTAAGGCTGTCAAGTCAATCTCTGCCTGAGAGGAGATCTTAGGGGCAGGTTTATCAAAAATTGCATAGTAAATAGTAGCTGATCATTGCAGACTGGTATAATGATGTTTATAATGAGCTTCCTAATTTCTGGTGGTAGATTGAATAGGCATAGGGTCCTGTGGAGTCCATCTCCACCCTAACACAGGAAACTCAGAATTAAAACAGAGGGTATCCAAAATATAGGCACTAAAATAAAATGGAGGGATGAACCTATCAGTAAGACGGGATTTGTTTCTGAATTCAAGAATATCTGTAGCCAACTTATCCAATAATATAGTCCCCCAATTCATGATTTCACTATTACATGTTGCTTCCATCAAAGTTACCATCTCTATGGAAAATTTTGAAGAATCATGCAATCCCCACAATCGAAACATCATGACTCCAACATAACAATAAGGAGAGCATAAGGAGTCGACGGAGTACTTACCCTAAAGACTCATGTTTGTGTTTCGCCAGGTTCTGTCTCTATTCTCGTATAGGCCCCGACTCAGTTTCATTCTCATCTCGAAACTTCTCCATAAATGATTTATTATACTTCTTCTATGGCTCGGGAAAATGGTACATCTGTCTGAAATCATTGGGCTGAAATGAACCGAATACTCTCCCATCAACAGTGCAGAATGTTCTGTCCGTAATTGGAATTTCTTCAATTGCCCATCTCACCACATCTGTATACGGAAGAATTTTCTCTCGAGCTGCTATCCTGTGTAGGTAGGAATCAGCCAAATATTTTAAAGTAGCTTCAGATTTCTGGCTTGAACCTGCTGTAGCTTGTACCAATGTTTGTTGAGGTTCCTCGGCTTCAACCAGGTTGTAAATATTTTTCCAAGTAGTGCTGCCAAGGCCGAGACATGTGGTATCTGAGATTAGTCCCTTTTTGCTTGGTCCCGGTTCGGTGGCATGTTGTCCTATTACCATAGAAGTTGAAGTCGTTCCAGACTTCTTAGATTTCTTCCCCATTTGGTCTGGAATCATTACTACGGAAAAAACTCTGCACAAGAGAAAAATGAACGTAATGCGGAGAATAGATGGCGAAAACCAAGTATGGGGGAATTGTGTCAATCAATGAATAATGGAAGATTTATCATAAGGCTCCCGCGGATACAATCTTTGAAGGGATTTAGGCATAACTGCTCATTAATTGGCCGTTAAAACCTATCAATCATTTTAATGCTCATTATATCCTTTACTTGCCGAATAATAGTTTAAGCGTGGATTTGATTTTTTGGCAGTTGGACGCGAGCGAATCACTATCGGGAAGAGAAAAGGCTTTCAATGATAATTAATATAATATAGCGAAATCATATCAATCCTTTTCGAAAGTCATGTTTGGGTTCATCGCAATCGGCAATCGAAGGAAGCCTTGGGCAATTTTATTTAAGTTTATGGAATCCCCGATCGCCGATAGCCGATTTCAATATCGTATCGGAGCAAAGGGGAGGGGCCTTTTATTATTTGTTTTCCCGATATCCGTTGGCTACTCGCTCTTATCACATCGGGGAAAATCAATGGTTCATGGTTATGCATCCTTTCTTGTTGCGATATGCGATCTTGCGATCGCTTTATCGCAATAATAAAGAATTATTTGTTTTATTTTTAAGACTGATTATTTCAAAAAGGTTTTTAAAATGATTTCTTTATTTCCGAACCTTTAGAAGATTGATGGATTAATACCAATTTCATCTAAAAGGGACCCATTTCATATTATAATTTTCTAAAGTAAGATTTTATGAAATGGGGAGTTGTTGTATAGCACAACAATTGGCGATTCGCTGGAAGAAGCAGTTATCTCTGAAAAATTTATTGGAATATTTGAACTTTCTTTACATAGATATCTTATCAAAAAGGAAAGTTCTAATATAAATAAGTATACACACATTCTGAATATAATAAAGGCATGTTTTTGCTAATTCTTTCTCTTGTTAAAACTAAATACATTCTAAGTTTTAAATTGGCCTTTATTGGTTGATAATGATAAAACAAAACACCTTTCCAACTTAGCTCTTTTAATTGACTCCTTTATCATAGGTAGAGCCTCTGCTTCCAGCAAACGTTCATAGTTTCGACAGCGATACCTTTTAACCATTTGATTGTTCACGACCCCTCCCAACTCAGAGTATGATTAAAAGAATGAATTCAAAACATGTTTTCATATTTTGTATTTCTTTTCTTTTCCATTTTTTGTAAGATAAAAAGCCATTGTCCTAGTTTGGTTGCCAGCTGATTTGACAATGCCATTCACTGGTTGTAATCTAATCAAACAAGCTGGCTCGTGATGAGACCCCTTGTCTTATGCTTATAAGCCATTACCCTGTTTTGGTATGCAGTGTTGGTAATGTCGGTTAGAATATTTCCCAATGATCATGGTAAGTAGGCTTGTGATAAGACCCCTTATCTTTATATTAGATATTTTAGAATTACACTCTGAGTAATCATAAACTTGGACGAATGGGATGGACAATTTTCTCCTTAAAAGAAAATGGATGACAGGGTAAGAGTTGAGGATGCTAAGATTGAATCAGTCTCTGTTTTGATATTGGTAACCCTTTTGTGGCCAGTTTGAAAACATTAAAATGATTTACAGTAGTTCTAAATCTTGAGAGGATTTTCACAAAAATAAAATGGGGTCTTCAGAATGGTAATATACCTAATTTCCTAGAAATTGTCCCTTTTGTTTAAGATTTCTATTTTACAAAAGTAAATATTAAAATTACTTCTTCCGAGCAACATTTCAATATAGCAAAGGCCAATAGAAGCTATTTTACAACTTTATTTCCTAATGGTCCTAAAAATTGCAAATCCTACTGAATTTAAAAGAAAAGGGGTTACCTCCTCAATTGAAGAATTTCTTTAAGATGAGGCCATTAACAGGAAGATAGTCCCTCTTTCCTAATAGATCTTGTAATATGAATGTCGAATGGCCTATCTTCTTGCTGATCTGAAATGGTCCAAGCCACATCTTTTGGAATTTTGTGTGTTTACCTTTATCCTCATGTGCTTTGTCCCATTTCAGAACTAGATCACCAACCTGCAATAGTTTAGAACTAGACGAAGCTGAATCAAATGATGACTTGATTATCTGCTAATTTTTATCATGAGTAATTTTGGCTTTCTCTCTCTCTTCTTCTAATTTTAAAATTTGATCATGTCTGAGTTGGATAGAAGAAGAGGGTCTTTCTTCAATAAACTGAACTAGGGCTAGAGAAGGAAGCACTAGATTGGTTGGTAGTACTGCTTCTTTCCCATATAGAAGGTTGAATGGAGAAGTACCTATAGAGGCCTTCTGTGTTATTCTATCAGCCCATAGTGCGAATATTAAATATTTGTACCAGTTTTTATGGTTTTGTTCGATAGTTCGCTTAATGATTTTGAGTAGATTTTTATTGGTAGATTCTGCCAGACCATTACCCTGGGGATAGTAGTTTGCATAATATTTCAATTTAAATCCTCTTTTGATAGCAAACTCAAACATGGAATTTCCAGAGAAATAAGATGCATTATCAAAAACAAGAGCATTTGGGACACCAAACCTGGTAATGATGAACTGGTCTATGAATTCTATAATTCCTTGAGAGTTTGTTGTCTTTAATGGAATTGCTTCAACCCACTTATTAAAGTAATCAGTAGCAGTAAGGATATACTTATGTTGTTTAGAGGATTGTGGAGTTATCTCCCCAATGATGTCTAGTCCCCATTGTTCAAAAGGTTGATCGATATTAACTGGTTGCAAAGGAAAAGCTGGTTTCCTTTGTCTTCCACTGGAGACTTGACAACTTCGGCATTTCCTTACATACTCATGGGTATCTTTGAATAAGGTGGGCCAGTAATATCCAACATGGATGATTTTATGAGCTGTTGTGTCAGCTCCAAAATGTCCTCCATCTGGTCCATCGTGTAGCTCTTGCAAAACCTTTTGTGCTTCAGGTTTCTCCAGGTATCTTAATAAAACTGAATCATAGTTTTTCCTAAAAATCACATCATCAATGATAATGAAGTTTTTTGACTTTAATCTAATAGCCCGTTTGTTTTTATAAGAAATATTAGGAGGCACATACCCATTTTTCAAATAAAAGATTAAATCTGCATATTGAGATTCATAATTGGTAATACTTATCTGGTTGATTTCTTCAATATGATCTGTATCACCTGATTCTGGAATGTTGGATGCTCCTGCTAATAACCTGCAAAAACCTTGGCCTCTAACAATCTTTGCTGGCTTGATTTCCAAGTCATATTCTTGAAGTGTTGTAACCCAATTTGCCCTTTTTTCACCTAATTATCTTTGGATCAGTAATTGCCTTACTGCAGAAAAAGGAACTATTGCTTTTGTATGGGCTTTTAGAAGGAAGGGCCGGTAGTGTTTAATGGCTTTATACACAGCAAAGGCTTGTTTTTCAACTTCAGAGTAATTTAGTTCTGCACCCTGAAAATTTGAAGTAAAGAATGAAATTGGTGCTTCCAAGTCGTGATCATTGATCTGAGTAAGTACCACTGCATAAGATGAATCGGACGCGATAGTGTACAATGTGAAATGATTAGAAAAATTAGGAGTGTTTAAAGCAGGGGCATTTATTATTGATTGTTTGATTAAATCAAATGCTTCTTTTTCCACAGACCCCCATCTAAACACTGAATTTTTCTTAATCATGGTTTGTAATGTTAAAATGATATGAGAAAAATTGGGAACAAAACTTTTGACAAAGTTGATCTGACCTAAAAATGATTGCATGGATTTTTTGTTATGAGGAAATGGGATTTCACAAATTTCTTTAATCCTGTCGGGATCAATATAAATACCATCTTTGGAAACGATAAAGCCCAAGATCTTTCCTTGATTTAGAGCAAAGAAGGATTTTTTGGGATTAAGTGAAATACCATATCTTCTACAGCATTCAAAGATTTGATTCAAATCATGTAGATGGTTGGATCTCTTTTTAGAAAATACAGTAATATCATCTAAATAGATGACTACTGTTTTGTTGATCAATCCTTTGAAGGCTATATCCATTGCTCTTTGGAATGTAGCTCTTGCGTTAATAAGTCAAAAAGGCATTTTCTGATAGGCGTAAGTTCCCCATTTTGTTCTGAAAGTAGTTTTAAGTCTGTCATCAGGATGGACGAGAATTTGGTTGTATCCTGAAAAACTGTCTAGAAAAAACATTAGTTCAGAACCTGCTATTGAATGGAGTATTTGCTCCATGGTAGGTAATGGGAAATTATCTTTCTGACTTGCCATATTTAGATTTATGAAATCTATACAAATCCTGATGTCACCATTTTTCTTCCTAACAGGTACCATGTTGGAGACCCAGTTTGAGTGCCGAACAAGAAAAATAATCTTTGCTTTTAAGAGTCTATTGAGTTCTAATTTTATCTGACTCTCTAAGTTTGGATGTATTTTCCTCAATTTTTGTTGAACCAGTTTTTGTTCAGGTAGCATTGGAATGGTATGCTGTATGATTGATGTATCATATGTTTTTAAATCATCATACTTCCAAGCGAAGGCATGTTTATTTTTCCTTAATAATCTAATAAATGTTGTTCTTTGCTGTTCAGAAAGTCCTAATCCTAAATTGATATTTTGAGGGTTCTACTCAGTACCAAGATTTATCAATTCAAATCTTAAGGTAGAACTTTGGAGTTTTGAATTGGTTACCTGTTTGAACCTGTCTTTAATGTCGGAGAGATCTTCAAGTTTAACCATAGGTCTTGGTATTGAGTTTTCCTCATGCTTTTCTTTCATCTGAAGATCATGATCACTTTCATCAATGATCTGATCGTTGTAGGATTTGTCGGAAGTTAAGAAATGTACAATGTCTTCATCGTGGTTGAACACTCGCCAATTGGTGATATTGTCAGGAATTGATGGCCTAAAGATCAACTCTACTGAAAATATATCCGGGCTATAATCTTCAGAAGGCAGGAGTTTAGAAGCAACATTGGCCAACAAGTCAGCTACTGCATTCTGGGATCTAGGAATAGGTGAAATATTGAATGCCAAGAAATGAGTAAGTTCCTGGACTAAAGACTGATAATGTTTGAGGTGATTAGAGAGACAATGGATTGTATTTCAAACTTGTTTTATGACAATCTCTGAATCGCCAAACACTTTTAAATATTGAACTTTCAGGCCAATAGCTTTATATAATCCTTGCACCAAGGCATCATACTCAACTGTATTATTCGTGCATTCAAATCCTAATCTACAAGAAAGAATTGTTTTTTCTCCCTCAGAGCTAACTAAAATACACCCTGCTCCTGATCCTTCACTAGATTTTGAACCGCCAAAATATAAAGACCAAAATAAAGAATTATCAACATTTTTATTTACAAAATTCTAAGTAACATGAACACATCTAGATCTGTCAGTTTGTGAAAAATTTTCGATTTGTGATGTGAAATTGTTTACCGAGAAAGGAGATGGTTGGGCAATATAATTGCCAAAGAATGATTCAGAAGAATAGTTTCCCAAAATGTTATTGTTAAATGCAATTGGTTGATTCTGCTGTTCGAACTCTGTGACAGTATGGGTCATGTGTTTCTCCCGATTGATTTTTATTTGATTTGGCTTTCCCTTGTAGGGCAGCCACATATGAGACCAATCGGTAGAAATATACACATGGAGCTTTTCAGACCAATCCCTGCTCAAGATTAAACCATAAAACTCAGGTATATCAGCGATTAAGATATCAATTCTTTGAACCACTCGTGGATCAACCGATAACCTAATAGCAACAGAGTTTATTTCCCTAAGACCTGGACTTTGGTTCTATCTAACTGCACAATGTGAATTGAAGACTTTTGGGGTTATATGTTCAGTTTAGAACAAACTGAAGCTGGCACTATATTAGATGATGCCCCAGAGTCAATCAAGCAGTTATGTAGATTTCAATTGTAGATTTCGTACGTTAAGAGGAAAGGAGGGGTATGGGAATTTGATCTGTCTCTGATTAGAATCGTATCAGTAGCCTCAACTCTACCAGAAGGTGGTTGTCCTGAATCACTTGCAGCTTTAGTACTGGGAAGATGCGAAGAGGAACTGCATTAAATTCTTTGAGAAGCAATTTTTGTTGATGTTTTAATTTGCTGAGTTCAAACATGGTGATGTTTGCCTTAGTCTTTTTCATATCATCAACAATATTGTAATCCATTGAATCCGATACTACCAACGTCTTAGATGATGAAGGTATATAGGAGGATGATGGCTGATTTTGAGGTACTGTTGCAGCTGGCTTCCTTGTGGGTACCTTCTCCTTTGTAGTATTGGTACTTGCACTCCTTTTCTTTGAACTTGCCTTTACAGGTTCAGGGGCACTTTTGCTCTTGGTAGTCACAGGAAAGGCTTCTTGTTCAGTTTCGGTATCAGAGTTAGGCAATATGAAGTCCCACATTCCATGGCATTCAACGACTTCCTCTTCTTCGAATTCATCGGATGGTGCAATTGTTTCTTCTTCTTCTTCTTCCTCAAGGTCTAAATCTGCATTGGATATAACATTTGGAGGTTTTGACTCAGGTTTCTTGAAATTCCTATAAGGTTTCTTTGTTGAGGTTTTTGCTACTTGCTTTTCAATTTCAACCATTTCATTTGACATTGTTTTGAGGACCTTTTGAAGGCCCTCCATGTTGTATAGATCTTTGGTGATTTTCTTCTTTGAATCATCCTTGAAAGACACTTCTTTGGATTTCCTGTCCTCGAGAGCAGCTTTCTTTTCCAAAGCGATTATACATTTTTCGACAGCGAGGGCTTCTTTCATGTTTTTGGCCAATGTAGGTTTTCCAGCCCTATCTAAAAAAATGGCTATATTTGAAGGTAAGGCTGTAATGTACCACCCGCTTCTAATTTGTTCACTTGGCTTGGAATCGGTAGGGATTTTATTCAGGAGTTTATTAAATCGGGAGTTAAACTCCTTAATTGGTTCTCTAGATTCAATCCTTATATTCGAAAGGTCATTAATGAGTGTGGCCAAGGATCTATCATCACCGTATTTGGTAAGAAACTGTTCCTGAAAGGTATTCTAACTGGTAATGGATCCAGAGGGCAAGGAAAAATACCAAGACCCAGCTGATCCTTGTAATGTGTAGGGGAAAAGTCTAACTACAACATCTTCTTCTGTTACTCCCTTCAGATTAACTGACAACATGAAATTATTTATGTGTTCCTCAGCTAATGTTCCAGCATCTGGATTAAACTTTGGTAACCATTTATCAGGATAATCAGGTAACAGATGTAATGATGCAGGCATAGTGACTGCACTAGGACTTCTCCATGGGTTCTGAGCCATTTTGGGAGTACCAACGATTGCCTGTGGTGTTCCAGGTGTTTGGGGAGGAGGTGGAAATGAAGACTGAAAAGATTGTGATGTTGAAGGTGAAGACCCTTGGTGAACAATAATATGTAATGGTGACGTGGGTGTTTGACTTCGAACTGGAGATGATGAGATGGAAGATGATGGAGAAAAGGTCTCACTACCAGAACCTTTAGTGTTCTTTTTAATCCTTTTCCTTTGGGGTAAAGGCAACTCAGGTGGTTCAATACCGAGTTTTTCGCTTTGAAGTTTGGTGAGATGATGAGGTAGGCGGAATTGCGAAGTCTCACTACCTTGAGATACTTTAGATCTCGGAGGTGAAATGGAGAAGCCTTAAAGTTTCTGGATGATACACTGAACTTCAGGGGACTCCGGACTTAAACGTTCTGAAGTATGATGGGGTTGAGCAGTGGTAGTTGATCCTTCTTCTCCTCATTTGGACACTGGTATTTCAGAGTGCAAACAAGAGGTCTGAGGAGAGGTGGAGGGTGATTTACTCTGTGAATGGTCTGTAGGTTTTGATTTACTCGCCATTCATAACGGATGCCCTCCTTCTAGCGCCAGAAATGTTGATGCCCCGAAAATCGTTACATCAACATTAGGGATAACCACCCGGTCCAAACCTTAATAAAACTCCTTTTCCGTTTGGGATGGTGGCTCCGACTGGATATAATGGGACCAGTTTCCCAGTAATGAATAAAAGGGGGTGGATGAATGATTGGTTTTCTAATAAGTGATAATAAATTGAGGACTTATTCTATGAGCGAAAACGTAAATGACTATTTTATCTCGGGAAGCTTATATTCTTAAGTGAAACGTTTAGTGATCTGTGTTTGCTGATAGGCATATAGATGACACTATTCAATAAACAAAGACATTCGTTTAAATGATAATTGCTTCGTTCAAATAGTTGAACGAGGTAATTGATAAAACAATATTACACTTCTCTTTTTATATTACTGATACATGCATGATTGAGAGAATAGTAAATTGTAAACATCCAATAGTGGAAAGCATAAAGTTTACTGTTAAAACACATTCACATATTCAATAATAGCAAGAATGACCAAACAACAATTCACATAAAAGGAATAAATTCAGATATAGATAATAGTACCATATGAGCTGCGAATTATTCCCTACGCCAATCACAATTTGAATTCCTTCTTTCGACTCAGAAATACTTTTAGATAAAGGCAGTAGTGCATATTCACATCAAAGCTTCGTTATCAAAATTTGGAAAGATTGGTCCAATTTTCATTAAAGAATATGCCTAAAGTACAGTAGTGCAACTTTAGGCTTAAGTTATATACAAAAACTTACGACCCTTTCTAAATACATGAAAGGGTCTATAAATACTAAGCTAAACTAACAAACTACAAAATTAAAATGCTACTAAATTGGTATAATCCGATCTTGAATATCTCTCCCACAGTGATCTGGTAATCGGCAACAATGATTCATCATTCTGGTTGTTTTCCCTTCGTCCTGAGTTGGCATATTGCCAGCATTGGTTCCACTTCTTGAGGGCGGTTGAGACGAGAATTGATTTGAGCAGCATATGTGGCATCATGTATATCGGGAATGATACACCCGATTGCATCCGTTAGGAATTTGAGGGCGGCTCTCTGGCTGTATGGTTTTACTAGGAACAACCAATAGGTGTCCCAAGTTAAACTTTTAATTCCTAAGATCAATTTCCCATTCTTTTCTAGCTCTTGGTGACATGACTGCTCCAATGTCTTGGCTGATAATAATTTACCTGGTGTACATTGAGAAATCATGTTAGATAAATAGAGAGTATTATTGATCAAGTCAATTAAATTGCTCATAGATAACTTGCATCTAGAAACCGCTCTCTCTGCTTTCATTAATTGGGACTGCCACTCCATGAATAAGATTTCTTTATGGGATTCTAAAATTTTGGGCAAGTTTGTTGCCTGTCCCTCATTAGAGTCCTGCCAAGTAAGAAAATATGTCAAAGTGTCGTCGGCTTGCTCTAAATCCTGCCTGACATCAACTGATTTGTCTATTATAGATGTTGTTATGTCGCACAGAGGTTCAACTTGGGCAATTTCATGACACAACAATGTTATTTGTGTTATTAATGCCTTGTTAATCTGCATTGCCTCTGCTTTGAACTCGGCAGGCTGGGGAAGACTTTTGAACCTCTCTACTTGAGCTGATAATTGAGAAATTTGCTCATCTTTTGTCTTTTCCATCTATTCATTCATCGCCTTCAACTTTGATAATGCCTCTGATAATTCTTTCTGTCTTTGAATCGCTCCTGAATCGATCCTCTGTTTCTCTTCATGCAACTGTTGAGCTGGTCATTTAACTGTTGTTGCGTGGACAATTGCTGTTGTAGTTGTTCTGACTTCTGCTATTCCTCCGATAGCTGTGCTTGTAGTGAAGCGATCACTTGATCCTTTTCTTTCAAAAAATTGCTTACCTCTGATGCCTTGTCCATGGTGGCTACCGAATAGGCACTAGCATATTGAGATAACTTTGTCAGGTCATCGGAGGGGTTGAATTCTTCCCTCCATACCACATTAGCTGTTATTGTTTGTTCAGGGAACAAAGAAGGTTGATCAATCCTTCTCCTTTTCCACTGTTGCTTTATTACAACCTTGTGTTTTGGGCTATAGAAAACATCCAGTGGAGGAATGTCCTCCACCTGCAAAATAATTTGATCGGAAGGATTCTTCGGAATTATTTCTACTACTGTAGTTGGGGGTAGACCGCTGGTTCCTTTGCTTGGAACCTCCTTTGATGATATATCTTGTGTATCGGCAGCTTTGGATGTTTTGGCGTCCATTGAGCTCTCAAGATTGCTTATAATTGTATTAAACTGTTTCCATTCCTCGAGAAATCTTGGGTCCATTTGAGTATCAACACTCACCTCTTTGCTGCTCTGCTCCTGCTGCTTTTTCTGTTCCTCCTCCCATATTCTCTCCTGTTCTTTCTTTTCTGCTTCCTCTCAGTCTTTCCTCTGTGCCTCTTGTTCTTTCCTCTATGCCTCTTCTTGTTCTAACCTCCGGAGTTCCTCCTGCTCTCTTCTTTGGACTTCTTCATAGATTTTGGATGTAGCAGGAGGTTCGCTAGTAAGCTGCTGCTCAGGCTCGCTTGATTGTATCATCAGGGCAGTAGCTAACAAATATAGAGGCAGAGTTTGCAACCTCTGCTCTCTAAGTTTATTAAATTCTGCTAACCCGTCATCATGGTATCTCATTCTAGCTAGCTGCTGCACCTGGAATATTGACTCGGCTGAGGAGAACAGGTCATCATACTCATCTTCCTTATGTTCAAATTTAGTGAGTTTGGCCTGGTCTAGGGCATTATAGATGACTTTCTTCAGGTCGACACGTCTATTAGGCAGAGTGGCGAGACTTAGGATGTTAATTTTTTTTGCCTCTTTGTCTACTTGTTTATAATCATGCAGAGTATAGACGCCACATCTTAGAGGAAAAGGAGGCCAAACTTGCTTCTTTGAATTTCTGAGAGTTTTTGTGGCTGATGCAGTTGTAAGTTGATATGCTATTTCGTGAGCTAATAGCTTGTCTGGTATGTACAAGGGGAGGACATGAGGCCTGGCCTGACTGCCAAAAACTCTTACATAAGTGAATTTTTATTTTCCAAACTAGGTTCCTAAGGCTATGAAGCCAATCTCTGCCTGAGAGGAGATCATAGGGGTAGGTTTATAAAAAATTGCATAGTAAATAGGTAGCATGAATCCATTGCAGACTTGGTATAAATGATGTTTATAATGAGCTTTCCATAATTTCTGGTGGTAGATATGAATAGCCATAGGGTCCCGTGGAGTCCATCTCCACCCTAACACAGGAAACTCGGAATTAAAACAGAGGGTATCCAAAATATAGGCACTAAAGTAAAATGGAGGGATGAACCTATCACTAACATGGGATTTGTTTCTAAATTCAAGAATAGCTATAGCCAACTTATCTGATAATATAGTCCCCAATCCATGATTTCACTATTACATGCTGCTTCCATCAAAGGTACCATCTCTATGGAAAATTTTGAAGAATCATGCAATCCCCACAATTGACACATCATGACTCCAGCATAACAATAAGGAGAGCATAAGGAGTTGATGAAGTACTTACCTGAAGACTCATGTTTGTGTTTCACCGGGTTCTGTCTCCATTCTCATATAGGCTCTGACTCAGTTTCATTCTCATCTCAAAACTTCTCCAGAAATGCTTTAATATACTTCTTCTCTGGCTTGGGAAAATGGTACATTTGTCTGAAATCATTGGGCTAAAATGAACCGAATATTCTCCCATCAACAATGCAGAATGTTTTGTCTGTAATTGGAATTTCTTCAATTTCCCATCTCACCACATCCGTATACGGAAGAATTTTCTCTCGAGCTGCTATCTTGTGTAAGTAGGAATAAGCCAAATCTTTTAAAGTAGCATCAGATTTCTGGCTAGAACCTGTTGTAGCTCGTACCGATGTTTGCTGAGGTTCCTCGGCTTCAACCAGGTTGTAAATATTTTTCCAAGTAGTGCTGCCAAGGCCGAGACATGTGGTATCTGAGATTAATCCCTTTTTGCTTGGTCCTGGATCGGTGGCATGTTGTCCTGTTACCATAGAAGCTAAAGTCGTTCCAGGCTTCTTAGATTTCTTCCCCATTTGGTCTGGAATCGTTACTACGGAAAAACTCTACACAAGAGAAAAATGAATGTAATGCGGAGAATAGATGGCGAAAACCAAGTATGGAGGAATTGTGTCAATCAATGAATAACGACAGATTTATCATAAGGCTCCCGCGGATACAATCTCTGAAGGGATTTAGGCATAATTGCTCATTAATTGGCCGTTTAAACCTGTCAATCATTTAAATGCTCATTATATCCTTTATTTTCCGAATGATCGTTTAAGAGTGGATTTGATTTTTTGGCGGTTGGACGCAAGCGAATCAATATCAGGAAGATAAAATGCTTTCAATGATAATTAATATAATATAGCGAAATCATATCAATCCTTTTCGAAAGTCGCATTTGGGTTCATCGCAATTGGTGATCGGAGGAAGCCTTGGGAAATCTTATTTAAGTTTTTGGAATCCCCAATTGCCGATAGCGATATCGCTTGACTCGCATCGGGAGTTTTAAGGAGGAGAGTTCATTATATTCATATCGCATTCCCCAATTGCCGATTGCGATATCGCATCGGAGCAAGGGGAGGGGCCTTTTATTATTTTTTTTCTTGATAACCGTTGGCTACTCGCTCTTATCGCGTCGGGGAGAATCAATGGGTCATGGTTATGCATCCTTTATTGTTGCGATATGCGATCTTGCGATTTCTTTATCGCAACAATAAAGAATTATTCGTTTTATTTTTTAAGACCGATTATTTCAAAAAGGTTTTAAAATGTTTTGTTTGTTTCCGAACCTTTAGAAGAGTGATGGATTAATACCAATTTAATCTAAAAGGGACCCATTTCATATTATAATTTTCTAAAGTAAGATTTAATGAAATGGGGGGGTTGTTGTATAGCAAAACACTCTGTTGGTTCACTAGATGTGGAGGCTTTTGCATAGTTTTCTTGGAAGGGGGGCCTTATGTTTTGGTATGGATCAACTTTTCCTACATTGGGGTTTTGATTTTTTCTAAAGTTCGGATTTCTTGCATTGCTGTTTGGTTGGCCTTCCCATGAAGATTTCCTCTTAATAGTTTCCACTCTATCTCCCAGCTTGTCCATGCCTTAAATGATTACATCAAGTTTTTGTTCAAAGGCAGATGGTTCTTCTTTGAAAGCCGTTCTTCTCTTAGATCTAGCTCGATTTCGTTTAGAAATAAGATTGGCTTCAACGCTCACAGCTATGCTCTGCATATCTTCAAGGCTAGGAGGAGCTCTATCCCTAAGCTGGTAAGCCATGTCTGAGTCAAATCCATCAAGGAATTTGATCAGTGCTAAGTCTGGTGGTGGTCTAAGATTTATTGGAATAGCAAGGTAGGTATTATTGAATTTGGCACAATAATCTTGGACACTTTCCTGTGGGCCTCTCTTCAAGTTCTCATATTCTGTTAAGATATGTAAAGGGTATTTTTTCTTTTCTCACCTGTTTAGGAAAGTCTGATAAAGGGCATCTAGATTAGCTATTGTATTTGCAGGGAGTGACCTAAACCAGGTCCTTACATCACCAATTAAGCTCTGGACAAAAATTTTCATCCTGACATCATCATCATCAATCTCATAGTTTTCAAAATATTCTGTCATCTTCTTGGTATGTTGTTGAGCAGTGTAAGTGCCAAGACCATCAAAATAGGTAATTTTTCCTTGATAATCCCGTGGCCAGCCCCTAGATTGGAAGGCAACTGCATGGGAAAATATCGATTTTCCATATTAGAAGGAAAAAGTGGGATAAATAGAAGCACAGAGATAACAACTGAGATAAGTGTTGTGGGTGGAGGGGTGGAAAAGAGATTTTAGAGTAATAAAGGTGAACCGGAAGAAGCTACAAAAATGGGAAGAAAGGCTTGAGATTTTCCTGTAGTAGGTTGAGTTTGAATAGGTTTCTGCTATGGTCTTTTAAGATTTGAATCAACAGAACTCTCTTGATTTTCAGGTCTCCTAAGGCTCTTAGGAATCAAATTTGGATTGTCAAAAATAGTTGGAGGATTCGAGTCTGGGTTTGACCTAATGTAACGAGTTTCCTTCTTTGGAACCAGCTTCTAAACATATTTTGGGTATTTTCTGTGAATATTTGGAGGATACAAGTTTTGACAATATCTTGAAGGAAGTTCCTGAAATGTAGGAGGAGTTGGGCTTTCCTTCAGGTAGGTTTGAAACAAGGATGGCCAAAAAAATCTTTGAGACAACTGTTTAAAATCTAAAGCTAAACTGGAGTTAGACTGAAGTAGCTTTTATTTACTCTTTTGATTGCATAGCAAAGACAGTTTCAAAGGCTGCCTGGCTAACTTCAGGCTCCATCTGTAGCTTTAGAGACTAGACAGTAGTAACAAACATTCATTCAGTCCCCAGTGGAGTCGCCAATGATGTTATCACTCAGGTTGTTCCCCAAAACTTGTGAGAAAAGGGAATACGACCAAGGTAACCACTAACCAATCTTTTAGATGAAACTTCTAGCCAAACTACATCCAGAGAGGGCTCTCTCTTTATAATCTAACTTTGTTTTTTGAAGTATTTTATGCTAGTTATGACGTGTAGGGTTTTGTTTTAAGTTTGTTTGGATGGTGATTTTAAATAGAGCTGGGATGCAAGTCTGAAATAGTTTATTCCATTGGGAAAATGGAGTCTATGAAGATGGACTGCTGAGTGTGTTTCTCTGAGAAAGGGCAATACTACAGAGCAAGACAATCAATTTTGGAACAATTTTAAGATCTAGAAGTTGATGGAATGTAAGCTAGTGGATGAAGGGCAGTTAAGAATTATTCATCATGATGGCAGAGGGAAAGTGCATGAATATTATCAAGGAGCAGTAAAGAATTCCTTGGAAATTTCAAAGTGAAAGAATCAGTAGAAACAAAAGCATCTAAGAATTCCTGTTTATCCTAATTCTGAAGAAAACATAAATAACAATATGGATTGAACACAGAGTGTATTTAAACAAGTTCTGGGCTATTCTTTTTCCCTATTACTAAGATTATGAAACATATATGAAATTTGTAAACATAGAAAACACAAAACACAGTTTAGAACAACTTATTGATCCATAGAAAGACACAGGAATTCTGTAGCAGAGCCCAGAGCATCAAATCCACATTCAGACGGTCCAGCAGCAGTGCACTTCAACAACCTTTGTATTAAAAAATCTCAGAGCTACAACATGGTCCAAAGAGGAAAATCACCAACCCCTAATACATTTCTTGGGGAGGTATTTATACAAAAAGAGAGTTATAAAATATCTTGTGGATAAGATATGAAGCAATAACTTCCTTCACCTACTCTGACAAGGGAATAAATGCATAAATAAATGTAGGAGTAATTGTTGCTGTGCTGGCTGCTTTAACTGATAATTTTGAATTTTTAATTCAGGAAGTCGGTTGGTGGCTGTGTCTTTACTTTGCAGTCCTGCATTGCTGTCCTGATCCTTTCACCTGCTCTTGATTTCGCTTTAACGCGTTCCAGTCCTCGCTTGACCTCTTTCCTCTATTGTTTTCATCTTTATTATATCTGCCACATGTCTTGCTATTTGACCAAATGTAGATAAACAGAAAAATCCAAATTACCTTGGTAAAATTTCCAGCATGCTCTGCCACCATTAGTCTGTTGGCAACTGATGTCTTTGTATTTTTTCTAGTGTTTCATCAGCCTCAATATACTTGTAGAAGTTGGGCTTGACTTCAAAAAGATGATTTATTTCATGTTCAATATAAAACAAATTTTCCAATTTGTCATATAAACTCTGTCCGGAGGGAGGTCCTGTGTCTTATGAAGTGCTTGATGATGCTGTGATCTGATTTGTAACATATGTGTTTACCCTATGAGCATATTGTTGATGTGATAACAGTCTTTGATTGTTGGTTAGTAAACTGGGTAGACCCTTCTACTGCAAGACTGTGAACTTCTTTGTGAAGGCATTAATCTCCATCTGCATTTCTTGGCACTTCCTTTCCAAAGTCTGTACAAAATTCCTCATTGTTAGCACCTTTTTCACTGTCAAAATGGTGCTTGTGCTGTCCGTGATCTCCAAAGCTGCTAATTGTTCTTTAGTATGAGTATTCAAAAAATGGATCAGCCTGTTGGCCTGCTCAGGCATGTTTCCCAATGATTCCCTAGCCCTTTGAATTTCCACTTGGGCCCTTTCTATCAATTCTATTTGTTCATGTATTGTTTGAATTGATTTCCACTGGTCAGTAATAGACTGGCCAATTTTGGTCCACAAAATCATTTTGATGTCTGATAGAGGTTTATGTAAGGTGAGATATTTTTCCAATGATTTCACCTTGTTCTCCAGGGCCTTTACCTCTCTGGCTTTCTCTGCCACTGTTATATTTGATTTTTCATAGCTCACCTCTAGTTTGGCCAGTTTTTCTTTTGCCTCTTTGAGCTCTGACATTTGGGCTTCTAGCTCTTTTACTGCTTTCATAATTTCTTCCATCCTCATGCTGGTCTCTGGATCTATTATTGCTGCTGCTAAAGCATCTATAGCTGATGTACCTATTGTTGATGTTGGCACAATGGGAGGGATTGCTACTGTGACTGTGGGGGGAGCAGTGATAACTATTGGAGCTGTTTCAGGTGGCTGGGAGGTTGACTCTCCCTGCTTGGCTTGCGATGCTTTCTCCAACTCTTGCTCTATTTGAATTAGCCTTTGATTCATCCTCATTAACAAATCCATTACATCTTCTTCTAATTTTTCTTGTGCCAGTTCTGTTGTTTGTGGATGCATGGTGACAGGCAGCTTCAATTGCTTCCTAAGTGCAACAATATCTTCTTCCTTCTTCTTTATCAGTGCTTTAATGCCCTTGGCATCCTTGGGATCATGTCCCAGCTCAATAGTTATCTCTTCTAGAGTCTTTATTCTGTTGTCTTTGGCTAAAGAAGATATCTTTACCAAATCCAATTGGGAAGATGTATTACTTAATGACTCCTTCAATTGGTGGGCCAGCATTGCCTTGTCTGCTAATGTAGCATAGACCATTTCACCAGTTTGTTTGTGTAATTCTATCTAGTCCATTGGGTGTATATCTTTGGCAAGGACCTCTAGATTGGTCCTTATGTAGTCAGCTGCAGACTGTGGTTGCTGAACCTTAGGCTTAAAATGAGTTAAGATAATTTTCTCCTCCTTAATGTCATATGCTGCCATTAGTCTTTGTTGTATGGAGGGTGTCATTTTGAGGAATTGATCATAAAGCTGAATTCTCAATGACTCATTTTGGGCCTTAATCTCCATGAATGTTTGTTTAATATCAGATCGTTTCTTACTTTGTGACCTTGAGGAGGAAACTGCCATACCATGCTGCCTCTCCATTTCTTGTCTGTGAGAGCCAGTGGATGTCTGTTGGCTGATGGCCCTCTCTCCTCTTGTGCTTTCTATGATTTCTTCAACAATGTCCTCTTCAGGTAGAGGATCTATCCTTTGTCTTTGGCCTCTGGCTGTTCTGTTGATCCACTTGCAGGTGTGGTCTCTTCTCTGTCTCTTTTCTTACTTCTTTCCTTAGGAAGAGGAGTCTGCAATGCTGGTACTTCTGGTGCTTGTGTCTGTAGTGAAGGGGCTTGCCCTTGACTGTGTTCCTTTGAAGTAGTTGGCTGTTCTACCATTGTTTCTTGCTCTGTAACTACTATCTCCTTGCCATTTGCTGTCCCTGCTATTGGTTTAGTCCTTTCTTGGGTAGCTTGTTGTGAAGTTGTAGCGGTTGATATACTTTCCCCGGTTTGCTGTGGTATTTTGAATGACACTTGCCCAAAAGAATCTAAGTCAAGAGATTTTTCCAGATTTTTCATAGTTTGTTCCATTTTCTCTTCCTCAGTGAGCTGTTCAACTAGTGTGCCCTCCACCCACTCATCTTGGTTGGCAAATTGTTCTATGTTAGGGATGCTGTAATTTTCATAGGGTGCTAGCCTATATTTTATCCTTCTTGCATTGATAAAGCCGTTTGGGTCATAGGGTACCCACCAAAAGCTTCTCTTTAGTCTAAGTATTTGACCCAATATTTCATCAGCATCCTTCCAACCCTCTTTTTTGTTCATGACAAAGGGGCCTAACTGGTCTCTCAGTTTCAACTGAGCCTTTTTCTTTGTGCTATGGAAATGAGTCAAATCTGAATTGATATATTGCCTGAAATATTCCAAGGCAAACAGTCTCACAGCCATATATCCTGATAACAGTGTGATTCTGGTAAAAGTACCAGTAACCTATTTTATAGTTTTTGGAGAGCTGTAATATCTTTTGCATATCATATGACAGTCTAGTAGGAGTAGTTCTCATCAGGAGAGAAGAGACTGGGTATACAACATATCAACAAACTCACAGTAAGAGTAGGGAGAGTTGTGGACTTCATGAAAGATTGAGGTCCAAAAAATCACAGACCTCTTTTCCCCTTTAGGGTCGAATTTGCTAATGGGGAATTGGAAACTATCTGGCTGATAATATAAGAACAGATGATAGATATAGGATGAATACTTAAAGACTCCCTCCCTATCTAGATTCAACAATTGGTCATGTATCTTGTTGGCAATGAATTTGGCATAGTTGTATTTGACAGCAGGGGGTTGCCCTAGGGTAAATATAGACATTAAAACCAATATAGTTTCATCAATATGTTCACTTGTCTTGAACCCTAGAACAAAAGATATCATATCAACAAGTAATCTACCCACTTCATTGAAAGATGCATAGTGAAAAGGAGGTGGCTCCTTAGGTTGGCGATCTGCTCTCATAAATACTTGGGCAATTCGGGGTATCTCTGAGTTGGAGAGTTTGGGACCTTCATCAAGCAAGAATTTGATAGTAAAAGGAAACTGAAGCTGAGTTGGTTTGAAGTTCAGCATTTGATTTATGGAGTCAGGAGTTATATGAAAGAGGGCAGTTCCAGATGGAGTTTTAACTACCCTTTGAGTTGGCTCATAGTTCTCACAGCAGAGGTGAATTATCTCAGGGAAAATATTGACGGGGAGGTAGTATATGGGTATATTTGATTCCCATATGCCATAAACATCATTTTGGCTTAGGTAACTGTTTTTGAGCTCACAAAATGCTTGCAGATGGTTTTGGTAGCCTACTAAGTCTTGGATTAGGTAGTCTTTATCAGCTAAGGATAGATGTTCCAATTCCTTGTGGGGTGCATTGAGAGGAGTGATATTCAAGGCTACTAGACCTTCCATTGCTCAATTATGTTGCTTTTAAAATTGGAATTTTTTGGGTCTGTGTAAGTAAAACAGGCAAAACAATAGCTTTGTGGATTTTCTCTGGGAATTTCAACGTGAAATTGATTTGTTGGTTTCTATTTAGCTCCGTGGACATAAATTCGATGGAGAGACATAAATTGTGGGATTCTTTAGCAAAATGGGCAACAATAGTGGGCAAAAAGGCAGTTTTTGGGGTTTCTTAGAGAATTTGCAAGGCCGAACGAGCTCAAATTTAGCTCAGTGTGCGGATTTATGGTGAAAATTTGGCAAGACAGAGGTTATGGTGGGTATTTTTGAAAGCAACACAGTGTTTTTTCTTCAAATTTTGGGTTCTGTGGGCAATTTTACAGTGAAAACCAACAAAAAACAGGGTTTGGGAGTAAATTGGTGTAAATACCTGTTTTAATGATAGAATGGTCGATTTGCAGGTGACGAGACGAGCCGAGGGGCTGAGCTATGGAGTAAAAACTGCTGGGTGGTGGACTGTATAGTTAAAATGCTATTTTAGACGTAAATCAACATGTATAAGACGCGTAGAGGAAACAAAGACAAATGAGTGAAAATAACATTTTCACCTCTTTTTAACCAAATTTTTGACTTTGGCGGGTTTTGGTGCGCTTTTGTCTGATGATGTCAGCATGACGTAATTTTGTCGTGTAGCGGGGTACAGAAGATGACATGTCAGGTGACGTGGTGGTTGACGCGGCACTGATGTGGGCAGATGACAGGGACGTGACATGGAGGATAGACGGGCAGCAATGAGGGTGACATCAGCAGATGACGTAGGCATGACATCAGCGGGGAGCCAGTGGGGTGGTAAGCGGTATTCCCCACACCGCCTTTGGAGGGAAGTGGTATTGGAGGAGGGAGCTCCGAGCAGACCGGGTGCCTAACACGCGTCCTCGGTACGGCGGAAATACCGCCCATTCCCCAGATGCTATCGTTCGACACTTAAGGGCTTCCGATATTGCCAACAGCCGTTGGATCTGTCTGCGATGATTAGACGGTCGGTGGGTGATGGAGGTGGCGGCGACTTATCTCTGGGGGACCCGCTGTAATATTTCGTGTTTGTAATGTTTTGCGGGGTGTATTTCATACTTTGGTTAAATGGGTTTTGGGGGTATAATATGCGGGTTCGGCTATTTATTTATCTAGAAGCTAAACAAGTCCTGAAGGAGTGCATGGAGGGTTGTTATTATCCCCGGATGGACTAATAATCCCCGAAAAGAATTTAAAGTATAGCTTATAGTTAGCCAAAGGTCGGGATATTTAGATGTTTAGGGATTTTATGTATTTTTACATAGTAAGGGAGGGGAAATATTCACATAGGAGCTATATAATAGTGTTAGTAGGTTAATATGACTATGTGGAATGGATATGTATGGATAAAGGCTAAGTTTATAGAGTGAAAACTTAGGCATGGGGGGAATGAAAGGATATCAAGTTATGAAATTTAAGAAAATTGGCAAAATGGAATAGAACATTTTACACAAGAAATGTGGCTTGTTTTGCCTAGGTGAAAACATAGTTTCACTTAGTTTTTTCCATGAAATGAAGTGGACTAAGGGCACTGAGCAGATCTCATTGTCCTTGGGGGGATGTTAGTAACTGTTCTTGGAAAAATGAGGAGGGAAATTAGTCATGCTCCATTTATTTTGTAACCACCTTGCCAGAGCACCTTATGATATTTATGAGATGAAACCTGTTGCAATAGGACCAAATTGCTCATAAGCCTACTTCTACAACATTAAAACTGCCTACCCAGCCTAGTACACCTAACATTTTTTCTTCATTTTCATTAGGTGCATTTGAACTAGAAAACCCTGATTCTTCTCTTTTCTTTTAGCTGCCCTCCTATCTAAGTCTACCCTTATCTCTTCCAGGGCTCAGATTAAGTTGTTGAGACCCTTTGCTTCTCTACCTAACTACTTGTCTGCCAAGCTTGAGCTGTTTGTACAAACCTTTATTCTCTATTCTAAGACAAGTAAATTCAAACATGATCTAGCTAGGATTAGACTGTCTGACTATTCATCAACTGTGGCAAGAGTCAAACACCTGTACATAGTGAAATTATACAAAATATGGAACCTTTTCTGCATGGAAAGGATGAACATATTTGGCACTTCTCTAGTCAATCATGAAAAATGAAACCTATTGGTATAGGAAGCTAACATGCAACATAGAAACAAAAGAAAGACAAGAAACCCAAGATGGTAGTTGACTTGGAGGTAGAGGAAGGCCAGAGCACAAAAGACATAGATGCTGAGGGAGTGGATCCCATCAAAAATCTACCTAACTATATCCCTCTGTGCAAGGGGAAGGTGAAGGTTAGAAAGGACGCAAATTCAGACAAGTTTTCCATTTCTATGCCGCTTCTATCTAAGTAGGTTCTCTTTGAAGGTCCGCGGCTTGTGTAGATGCCACTACTGAAAATGGAAGATTGGGACCTTGTCGATCATGCTAGGTTTCCTCACTTAGCAACAGATAAATATATGAAGCGCATCTACTATGCAAAGTCAGGTGTTATCGCACTAGAGATGGTGGAATGGATCCGTGGTGTGGAGAATTCAGGGTTACTTAATCTATTGTGGGTGCCCCATTATCACTGCACCCCTATAAACACAATGTATGTGCGTCAGTTGCTCACTTTGGTGAACGACGGGTGCTTATGGCTAGGAGGGACTATCCCTGTCACTAACATGCTCATTCACAGGATCACACACTTGCCATACGGGGGATTGAAGCTGGCCAAGGAGTTTGGTGGAAAGATAGGAGAAAAGGATCTGGCAGAAAGAATGAAGAAAGAATTCGACCTCATGAAGAAGGCACGAGGATATTCCATCACCTCTATAAACGACCCCATAGTTCAAATTTCCACCCAAATTTTAGCAAGGAGGGTGATGAGAAACTGCCGCGCGGATGAAGTTCCGGCTCCCGTAGAGTCCCTAACTGTACAGTTTGTGAAGGGCGTGCAGTTCAACTGGTCCAAGTATCTCTGTTAGGAGTTCCTGACAAACTGCCACGAGGCCCAGGATGAAACCAAGTCATTTCATTACGCTTGGTAGCTACTGTCTATTGTGTTGATTGCATGGGAATTGCTAGAGGATAGCTAGTTTCCTCCACTGGAAGAAGGATTATTGAAGGAAGTGCAGTTTTCCTCCTTGTGGGCTACAAAAGACCCTGCGTAGATCACAGTGACAAATATATTTTGGATCTTGATGGAAATGAGTCTCCGCATGGCCATCGATGAATGGCCAAGGTTGTCCCCAACCTTGTCCACACAGTTGTTAACTTATGAAGCATTTAAGGCTGACTTCTACTGAGTTTACATTCAAGCGCGGAAGGATCCACAACAGAAATGGCATGAATTGCCATATTTGGTGATGGAGACATATGTGTAGGAGGTGATCGCGAGATGGCTAGCAGAGTGGTGCACCACCTTAGATTTAGGGGATAGTACAAGAAAAGATGCAGGAAGTTTGTTAGCACATAAGAGAAAGGAATCAACTAAGTAGGCTACACAAAATGTGGCCACGCAGAGAAATAAGGAAGTTATAGAGAAGGCTCGAATGGAAAAAGAGCACGCTGGCAAGGAGCAGGAAGAGTAGGAGGAGCATGAGTCACAAAGAAGTGATAAGTCACCTTCGCTAGAGACTGAGGAGGAAGAACTATCAAAGAAAGGTGGCAGAGGAGATGAGGGGCAAAGCACCCACTTCATTTTGAAGAAGTGTAGAAAGGGGTGATAGGAAGGTCCCCAGAAAAAGAAAAAATAAGAGAAGTTGCAGGGTGATCCCATGGTCTTGACAGAGGGCGATCTCGATGATATCGGGGATAAAATAAGGGATACCACGATTGAAGTGCTGTAGTAGTTTCAGAAGAAATATATGTAGACATTGGGGAGTGTCCAAAAGGATCTACATGACCTGCAGATCCAGGCCAACAAAATATAGGTGGGCACCGGTCAAGCGAGCGCAGAATAAGCGAGCCTGGCACCTGGGATGAGTCAAGTAGTGGAATTGGTAAGAACCCTAGATCTTAAGACTATTGCATTTCCAGATGGGTCCATTAACGCGGAGTCAACCGATGATATTATCATCTTAAGAACACTCAAGAACATCGGGCTGAACATAGTAGTGCTCCCTAATGATATCCTCCATGTGCTGCATGCAGGAGTGACAGAGGAATTGAGAGCTCAAGAGAAACACAATTTAAACCTCATTAACAAATAGAAGGTGAACAATGAGTAGATGTTTGTTGAGAAGACACAACCCTTGAAAGAAACGAAGACACTGTAGGCACAAAGTTCCCGATTCGAGTCCACAGCCACAGAGGCATGCAGAATAATGTATGAGCTTCACATCCCTGAAGATGCACAACTAGAAGTGAAGATCAAGAAGTTAGTTGCTGTGTGCATGAAGCCAAGGCAGAGGTTGGCCGAGTTTGATTTGAACTCAATATAAAAATTACCAAGTTGCAGTTAAAATTGCAGCCCACAACTCTGCCTGAGGTCTAGGAGCAGCGTAAAATGACCATCAGAGAAGGAATAACCACCTTGGATGCCAAAATCACTGACTGTTTGGAATTATTTGAGCAAGAAATGGAGTTGGTGACAAATATGTAGGAATATCCAAACCTGTAGACATTGAATATAGAGGCGAGGGAGTTGCAGAGGCAGTATGATGAAGTCAGGGTGACGCCGTGCTTTATTGCACCATTGTAACACCTAGCCAAATTACAGGAGGGGAAGCAGCTCCTCGCGCAGGTAGAGGTGGCACAGAAGAAGGAGACCTTGTTTAAGTCTATGCTATAACCCTGGTTAGAGGAGGCTTACTAGGTCACGACCAACATTTAGGAGAAGCTAATAGGCTTGCAGCAGATGCAACAAACAATGAGGTTGGCTACAAAAGGACCAACTACAGAGAAGTTAGTTGAGGAGGTGAAGTAGGAAGCCACTCAAAGAGTTGTCGAAGTTCTCGTGATCCAGGTAGAGCTGGGGGATCTTCACAACAAGATCGCAACACCAACCAAGTGACTCAAGGGCGAGTCACGATATTTATCTAGGGGATCTATTGGGATGGGGTCCTTGGGGTCAGTTTTGGGGTTAAAATAACCCAAGTTTTGATGTATTTTTTTAAGTGATCTAAAGTCTCTGTGATTTGTGGATGTAGAGCGCATAGAGGATTAGGAGTCAAAGTGTTTTTAGCCCCTTTTTAATGTAAAGTTAGAGTCGGCTTTGAGACCCACCCATGGTTCATGGAGCATGGGATTGTATGAAATAGGGTATAAATAGGTGTGTCTTAGGGAGTCTAAGGCATGTCTATGTCTAGAGTGAAGCGAAGGGCAAGTAAGAAGAAGGTAGATAGAAGGAGAGAAAGGCTCTGCATTTGAGTGCAGAGAGACCTAGGTGGAGTCCACAGCTAAGTGCACGGACCCCTACAACTGAGTGTGCAAGGTATTTTTGAGTCTGTAACACTGAATTGAAGATAAATAAAGGAAGTTATTGAAGAAATACTATGTATACCTATGTATCTTTATTTATTTATGCTTACTATATATGTTGTGGATGATCACTATGTTTATGAAATATTGATCTAATGATGTGCGATTCTATTGGATAAATCTTAGATGATGTACGCAAGAATGTTTATGTAATTTCACGAAGACTGATGAATTATCTAATGTTTATCAATAACATAAGCTTATCTACGTGAGCCCTAATTTAGAATTGTTCTCTGATGCGTGTAAGGGGATAAACCAACTGATAAAGGTCTGCAAAGACCAATCGTAGACCTTCACGAAGGTCTAAAGGCTATGTGAACAAAGTTGTAGTACTGGGCCCTAGCATCTTATAGATCTACGTGAAGGCAGATCTAGGGTGCTAAAAGACATCACACTAATCTCTGGATGCAGAAACTTGGTTCCAGCATCCCCCCATACTGCTTCGGGTAACACTGTAGCCTATGCTACATGGGTTGTTTGTGAAAGGGCCAATAGTGTAGGGTTTTTTGACCCCCTAAGCCAACACTCCCTCAGAAATTTGTGTAGTTTTTCCAGCCAACCCTTCCGACAGTCGACTGGTTTCTCACCCATTAAATTGCGCAGTTTTCATGAGAAATCCCTCTGCTGCCCAACAGTACTCTTAGATCGAAAACTGCATAGAGGTTACCAGTAGGCTAGCCTCCCAGAATTAGTACAGTTTTTCCCACCAGTAGCTTCTGGTAGCCGACTGATAGTTCCCCTTAGGAATTGCGCAATTTTTGCTGCCAAACACCTGGCAGCTGACTCCCAGTTCCCATTAGGAATTGCTTCATTTTTGTTTCCAGTGACACAGCAGCTGAATACCAGTTCCCCTTAGGAATTGCATAGGTTTTTGCTACCAGGCTCCTGCTACCCACTCGTTCCGAAAACTGCACATATTTTTCCTACCCAGCCTTCCCGTAGCCTGGATTGTTCCTCCAAAAAACTATGTAGTTTTGTCATCTAGCTCAGCTAGACCTCACGCACAGTCATTGTCGATCCAGATTACCCATATTCATCACTTTGTGACTCCTGCATAGTTTTCATCAATACTTCCCAGAGTCTCCATCCTAGCTCACAACCTTGTCTTCTCTCCCGGTCACCTGCATCCGAAACGATCATGGATCATGGTAGACTTGGAGGTTTTTTGATTTGATGTTGTCTCTTCATGAGTGACTGTAGATACAGGTACACAAACAAACATGGCACTATGACGTATGGGATGAATGAAGGAATTACATGCAGAAGGACATGTTTGCCAATGAATGAAAAAATGATGCATGTAAAGAGATGTGCTCGCGTATAGATGATCATGCAAATATGTGTTCGTGAACGGACAGATGAGCAAAGAATGCAAAATGTGTTCATGGATGGACAGACGGACGAACATGAACTTTTCATGAACGGACGAACCTGTCAAGCCTTCCAACATAAAAGCAAGGAGAAACGTGTGAATTCAACATCAAGTGAACCCAACGACCATCGAAGACCTTGTGCATGTTGCCATGCAGAGGTGAATTTGTGACACAACATGAGAACATCCATCACTAGTAACACTGTAGCTCAACATGAACACCAACAACAACATGAATGTACCAGCACTGTCAGGTCGAGTCTTGTCATGATTCATGTTGTCTACACCTCTACTGTGGGTCATACTTTCAAACAATGTAATGTCATGTGGAAGTCCAAGAGACCCACTTGTTGTATTAAGAGTCATGTAAATTTGAAAAGTCATGGAAGTGAAACAGTCATGAGGGTATTCAAACAACCACAAGGGTCAGTTTCACCCTTGGCTATAAATATCCCCTCATTTGTACATGCATAGGAATTTTCACCTCAGATCCTCCCACATAGCCTTGAGAGTCTGTAATATTTTATTTGAGGAGTAAGTAGTGGCTCTAATGCCCCACTCACAGGGTTACTAAAGTATGGTGTAACAATGTATCTTGGAACTTTCAGTTAATTCAGAAGCCTGTTATTAGGTCAACACATTTTCGCACATGTATGGTAAATTTTGTAAGACTAATCTTAAATAATTGTAATACATGTTGCTTTAACCTGTGTTTAACACTTGAACTAATTCACTTGTTGTAATACATATATGTTAATGAAAATGGGTTGTATATGCTATTAGCACTATCTCGCCCATGTTGACTACTCTCCTGGACATCAGATAGACCTTTCACATAAACCTTTCTATAACAACCGTTGCAAACTTTCTATAACACCTGTTGCACTTGCATGAAATAATCCACTGAGTGGTATACGTATTATCTTCCCTTGTGTGTTGTGACTGTCGCATCCATGTGGAATGTTCCATCAGAAGCTATGTATGTCCTATCGTGTTGTGTGTTCCCAGTATAGTTGGGAATTCTCCCAACTGAATTGGGACTCACTCCCGCCCTCTCCCTCTATGGTGAAAGAACCATTGAAACAAGTGACAATTACAATCACCAGGCACGAAAACCACACTTCTTGAAAGACAAAGAAGACCACTCTCCTGTGCTGACAAGTAAGAGTTGAGGAAAATATTTAAGATAATGGCAACCAGGCCATCATACTAGATGGAAATATCACACCAAATGTAGTGAGGTCAAGTTGGGACTTCATATCGAAATGATTCCATGAATTTTGGTGGGTCCAGCACCGTCAACATTTCTGGTTCTAGAAGGAGGGCTGCCAATTATATATGGATGAACGTCATCTCCCACTCACTCATTGACCATCTGGTCAAGGAAGTAACTTGCATTCCCTGTCACCTATGCGCGACTCTACAGTTGGTCACTTATCACCTCCTAGGACTGAGCACAAGATCCCCTATCATCAACTTCACTCCATCCATCCCATCACCTACCAATTCATGAAAGAAGTTGAACTGATCCCAGGCATAAAACATCTCCCATATACATCAAGGAATCCAAAAGCCACTGCCACAGGGGTTGTTTTATCATCAGTTTAAGAAGAAGTTCTTGCCACCCTTGAAGGTCTGGTAGAAGCTATTGAAGGTGGAGAGGAACCTCCGTTCTTCCAACAACGGGAACAAGATACTCTTTTGATTGGAGACAAACCAATGGACTCAGATCTGGAACTGTCAGACTCTTAAAGAGAGGAGGAGGATGAAGAAGAAGAAGAGGTGCCTGACCCAAATCTGGAATGGATGACTCAGGGACCATTGGCTCTCCCAGTTGTTTTGCACAAGATGCTGAAGCAAGAAAAGAGAATGAACATCAAGTTCAACCCTAATAGCATGGTGAAGGTAGAATACCATATGGATAACTTCTACCTGCAGTTGTAGACCCTTGAGGTATGACATGAAAACATAGCTTTTAGATTATTTCCATGTACCTTAGATGGTCACGTAGCTGCATGGTATCACAACATTCTGCCAAAATCCATACAGAACTGGGGTGCATTCAAATGCATGTTTGTTGAAAATTTTGCTGATGACAGGACCCTAGCTATGTTACTCAAAGAATTGAGAAGCCTGAAGATGGAGGGGAAAGAAAAGGTAAAAGACTTCAACCAGAGGTTTACATGCATATTGAACGAATTTGCAGTGGACACCAAACCTCATGACTCCATCACTGTTGATTACTACATGTCCGCACTGCCAACCATCATTGCGCAGTTCGTCAAGCGAGCTATAAAACCAACACATTTGGAAAATTACGAAGAGGCTACTACTGTAGAGAAATACCTACGCACGATTGGAGTCATCAAGGATGATGAATCAACGAAAGACTCTAAAGATGTGAGCAGGAAATCCCAAGCGATGGCGACCAAGGGTAGAGACAAAGAAGGAAATGATATTGAAACCCTCACTCACCTCGTCAAGAACTTGACAATGGAAGTGTTCAAGCTTAAACAATAGAAAATGGACACATCCGCAAGCAGCCATCTCCCCAGACAACAACATGGAAGCAACTCATTAGGCAGCAACCGGTTCACTCAAAACACTGTATAGAGCTCTGTGTTCCACTTATATCAGTGCGTAGATCCTGAGTTCTGTTCATTCCATGAAGAACATCACCCTGAGAACTTTTGTTCGGACTGGAAGCGAGTCACAAGCTCTATATGCAATCATATATTTCACATAGAAAACAACATGTAGGGGTAGCCGAAAGACAGGGATAATGACAAATATGTTGCACCTAATGAATCATAAAGTTCTGGGCATGTTGTGAATGCATATCAGTTCTCGCGAGCAATGTGGAAGACAAACACTGAGAAGTAACCCCCAAGGAAAAAATATCGTTACAACCTTAAGAGTAGAGGGGCTCCCCTTACACTTGGGGAAGCACATGAAAAGATGAGAGTGATGTTAAGGAAGGCTGATCCACCAGCCACCCCAAAGAATAAAACATATAACAAATCCGGGAAGACAATGGAAAACAAGAGTTCCTCCATAAGTAGCAAACTACAGAACACTCCGCCAGACAACACGAACATCAATTATACCATGGAAACCTTACTGAGCCTACCACCTTTGGACTAAAACATTGTAGATGACATGAAGAAAACTCGGGTGAACATCAGTTTGTTCAAGTTTTCTAAGATCCAGAGTTAGTGAGACATCTTGTTGTGCGCATTGGGACAAACAACAGCGGACAACGCAACCTCTACCAATAGGGGAGCAAGCACACCTCCTGATCACTTTCTACCATGCTCAATACACTTCGGATGGAAGAAGAAAAATCAGAATGCCCTCCATTCTTGTTATCATTTGAAATTTTTAACTATAATGTTCCTAACTGCTTGGTTTATTTTGGTGCAACAACCAACATCATGCCGCTCTCCATTGCGAAAAATACCAATGCACAGTGGAGTGAGACAGCCACGCGAATCATCCAACTTGATCGAACATCGGTACCAGCCATTGGTGAAATGTGAGACGTGATGATTCAACTATCTCATGACGGTCGAGTCCACCAATGCATCAACATAGTTGTTGTGGACATACCAGAAGCATACGGTCTACTAAATAGAGACTAGTCCAACAAGCTAGATGGATATTTTGATACAGAATGGTCCCACATGTGGCTTATGTACAAGGGAAAATGCAACCAAATCTAGGTATTTTCTAAGAGGTATATGAAGCACAATGTCGCTCCCCTTAATGACGAGAATGAATCATTGGCCTTCGAAGAACTCATGTTTGGATACTACCTCCTGGAAACAACATTGGGGTGTTACCCTCCACGACCAACTCCAACCCCACCAAACACATAGTTGGGACTCCTTCCATGCCCAACTAATGGTAATGAAACATGTACAATGCATTGTACCAATAGTAAAAGTAGCAATAGTAACAGTAGTACTACCACGTCAAATGGCTTGTGTACAGACAAGTTGTGGACCATGTATTTTGATGGATTAAAGGCACAGGATGGCTCAGGATCCAGGTGTGTCTTGATTGACCCATACAATAGAAAGCATTTGGTTTCAAGTCACTTGGAGTTTGAGTGCATGGACAACGTTGCTAAGCATGAAGAACTCATGTTGGGCTTGTAGAAAGCTATCAACCTCAATGTGGTCATGCTCAAAGTGGTAGGTGATTAAGAGATAGTGGTACGATAGGTACATAACACTATTCACTGTTTGTCATTGCATCTCAAAAGTTACCAACAAGAGATACTGTAATTAATGGCAAACGCTCACATATTCAAATATGCAACGATCAATGATGACGAGCACGAGAGCTCTCTACAAGCTAAAGATGGTAATAGGAAGGGCCACCTTATCACAAAGAGTGTGGCAACATTGGAAAATGTTTATGACTTGCAAGAACATTTTCAGGGGCCAAGGAACAACAAGACCCATAGTTCCACCATGATGCATGAACTGATCAACCTGGGAACAGAACAAGATTTGAAGTTTGTCAATCTTGGTACATGTTGCACACAATAAGAGCGGAAATCCTTTGTCCACTTGTTCAAATAATAACGAGATGTATTCATGTGGACATATGATGATCTGAAAACCTATGACATGTGAATCATCTAACACATCATTCCATTCAAAGAAGGGGTCAAGCCATATCATCAGAAGCTGAGAAAAGTACATCCGCCATTTGAACCCCTCATACAGAAAGAGCTCACTAAGCTGTTGGATGCACGATCATATACAAATTTCATCATTCAATTGGGTTTCAAACCTTATTCCTATATGTCAAAGGTCCATGGAAATCCGCTTGTGTGTTGATTTCCGGAATGTGAATCGTGCCTCAGACAAAGAATACCACGTGCCATCTATGGACCACATACTCCAAATTGTATCTAGGGCACAAATGTTTTCTCTTCTTGACGATTTTTCAAGATACAATTAGGTTTTGGTAGTAGAACCTGACAGACTTAAGACTACCTTCCGTACCAAGTGGGGCACATTTTCTTATAGACGAATTCTATTTGGGCTTGTAAATGCAGGCGTAACCTTTCAGCGTGCCATGGACATCACTTTTTGCAGACTCATTCATAGAGCGTAGTGGTATACCTCGACGACGTGACTATATTCTCAAGAAGATGAGAGGACCACTTACACCATATGAATAAAATATTTGAGCGATGCTGAAGATACAGGATTTCCTTGAATCCCAAAAAGTGTGTATTCGCAGTGTCTAAGGGGAATCTTCTTAGACACATTGTTTCCAAAAACGGGATCAAGGTGGATCCAGACTGGGTTCAAAATATTACACATATTCCTTGTCCAGTTAATGAGAAAGCTATGCACTCCTTCTCAGGAAAGATAAACTTCTTCCGGAAGTTCATCTTGGATTATGCACAAATAGTTAAGCCCATGCAGGACATGATCAAGAAAGATGCAGTCTACAACAGGGGCAAGAAGGAAAAGTATGCATTCACCTAGATCAAGCAGGCTATTGCAGAAGCCCCTGCACTCTACAACCTATACTTTAAGAAGGATTTCCTGCTATACACCTTCGCCTCCGATAAATTATTTGCTCACTGTAGTACTCACTTAAAAGTACGAGACAAATGATGAACATCTAATCTCCTTCATGAGTGCAAGCAAGTAGGGACTAGAACTCAACTACCCTGCCGTTGACAAGCAAGCACATGTAGTTTACAAGGTGGTGAAACACTTTAGGCCCTACTTGCTGAAGAACCACTGTACAACCTTTTTCCCTCACCTAGAAGTTTTCACATTTCTTATACAACAAGAACTGAGTGAACGACGCACAAACTAGATGACAGGCTTGTAAGAGTATGATCTTGAAATCAAGCCAGTTCACATGATCAAAGGACATGGGCTCTGCAGACTCACAACTAAAGCAGTACACACACTGGAGAGTGAAGAAGAGCTCACCAGCTGGGAGCAGGAAATTGAGATTTATGACATCAGACGAGAAACACTTGCTGAAGATAGAACCTCTTGGTACGTAGATGTGCACTAGTACCTTGAGCATAGGATGTACCCCCTCACTTTTCCATTAGACAAAAGAGGGAATTACGCCTCAAAGCCTTAACATATTAGTTGGTGCACAAAGTGCTTTACAGGAAGCACAGTAACGAAGTTTTGCTAAGGTGCCTGGAGGCACATGAATCAGAGAAGTTACTACAAGATCTACATGATAGACCCTCCAGGGGTCACTTTGCAGGAAATACCACTATGCACAAAGTTATGCGTGCCAGTTTCTATTGGCCCACATTATTCAAGGATGCACACTCTTATGCCTGCAAGTTCCTGGTCTGTTAGTCATGCACCAATAGGACATGAATATCAGCAGCCCCATTGCACCCTGTTGCAGTGATCGAGCCATTCCAACAGTGGGGCCTGGACATCATTGGGGAAATATTCCCACATTCGTCAAAGCAACACCTCTACATTCTAATAGCAACTGATTACTTCACGCAGTGGACAGAAGTAGTTCTACTCAAACAAGTGAATTCCTAGGAGGTCATCAGCTTCCTCCAACAAAACATCATCTCATGATTTGGTGTTTCGGTATCACTTGTTTTTGATAATGCAACATACTTTTTGTCTTTGAAACTTTATTATTTTTTATTACAGAATGGTATTGTGCTGAAACACTCATCTAAATATTACCTGCAAGGAAACAGTCTAGCAGAATCCATAAATAAAAAAATCATTCGCATAATAAAAAAGACCATTTTCTCTGAGTAGCGCAATTGGCATACCACCCTGATGAATGCATTATGGGTTGATCATGTAACACCCAAGCCCTCTCTGAATACCTCCCTGTACTTCCTGGTCTATGGTAAAGAATCCATCCTTCTACCCAATATCTACTTACCTGCACTTCAACTTTCACATGAATCCCAAGGCAATCCTTGCCAGCTAGTTCAACATAGGATGGATTCTCTCCATAAGCTTAAGGAACAAAGGATGAATGCAAAAGACAAATTTACACTCCACCAAAACCATATCAAGAGATGGTTCAATGAGAAGTCTATAGGGAAAGCTAACTTCGATGTTGCTGACTTAGTTCTGAAATGGGATAAGCCCCATGAAGACAAAGGAAAACATACAATGTTCCAGTCCTCGTGGATTGGTTCGTACACAATCTAGGAGAAGTTTGGCCCACACACGTACTGTCTGTAATCAATTGACAGGAGGGTTGACAACCTTCCTGTCAATGGCTAAGATCTCAAGCATTATTTCCAGGAGGCTAGGCCGCACTCCGTGCCATGTACATAGTCTTCTTGCTGCTAGTTTTTTTCATTTGTTTTCCTTGCTTACTATATTTATTCTTATTTGGTTTGTTCTTCTTACTATTTTTGTTTAAATTTGTTTTGTTCACTTAATACCTTACTATTTTTGTTTTCAGAAATAAGTGCTGCCAACTACTGCGTTCTAGCTTTTGAATAAAGTATGTGGCTGAGATTTTAAGAAACTTGTGACACTGCAACACTTGGCCAGTCTTGTGCTCTTCTTCTCTGTGCTCAGTTATAACCTTCGGTCGATGAAGTCTTGATAGAAAATACGATCCTTCTGCAAGGGAAGTTTTGGTCCAACCATGAACTTGTGTCCACACTAGGAAGCCCCATGCTTGTAATCAACCTTCTGTTCTGTGTGTTCAAGCTCATCCAATTAGTAGAAATGGAGAAGGGGAAAATCTAAACGAGAAAACCTATGTCAGAGGTTTTACATGCTTCTCTAAAGGAACAACCTCTTCTACTCTCAATAAATCGGGATCCCTCTTCCACCCAAAAAACAATTAAGTGCCTATGCACAGTCCTCTTGAAAAAAATACAAAGGCAAAAGAAGAGAAAGGCTTCTTGTGTAGAGAGGTGAAGCATGCAACTCCACTAGGGTACTGACAAGGCTTGTTGGCAGGGGAGAAATGTGTGTGTTCCTATGTGACTCTGTGGGGATACTGTTTAGGCCTGCTCACAACAGAGAAACACCAGAGATGAAATCTTATACTCTCAAAATATTCAACTCACGAGCTAAAATACCCTTCTCGAATTCGAAACACTGTGATCAAGCTGAACTTTTGATTGTGTTTGACTGAGTTGGTGAAAGGTGAACCATGTATGTCGATGGGGTAAGTGGGGAAGCTGAATTAGCCTGCACAATGATTCAATACTCCCCAAAATACCAAGGCTATATTCTATCAATGAACCAAGACAAAGAACATGGAGTTCTACCAGTGTTTCGCCAAGTGTTGTAGTAGCTACAACCACCCTCCAAAATTTTGGCTTGCACCCAATTCCGGAGACTCCTTTGAAAGTTTTACTTGAAGATTGCACAAACTTGGGTTCACTTTGTGAGATCATGTGAGTCTTCACACCCATCTTTCTTGATCATTCCACCCAAGATTTTGCATGTTGATGTCACTGTCATCCTTGCGATCAAGTTTTGGTCATACTCAAGGTCTTCGATTCGTGTGTTCATGTTGTGTTTACTATGTAAACATTTGTCGCACTCACACACAGAGTCACATACATTGTTGCGCAAGTGTCGTCACGATAGACCAACAATTAACCACAAGTGTCACGCTTATCACTTACACTGTCAATCAGTCATGTTGAGCATGTGTGTCTAGATGGTTTGAGTCATCTCATCGTCTAGTCATGTAAGTGTGTGTTTGTAAGATCACTTATGCATATTTCACTCGTTCACACACTTAGTTGCTTTGTTGAAGTTTTGATGACCGGATTCCCTTCTGATAGCCAGACCATCCCCCTGCCATCGATTTGATTGACTATCACCTAGAGCAATGCAGAAGCACCAAGCAATCCATTTCAAGCTACGCTGTCCGCAAGAAAATCAATCAACCTTCATGCTGGTCAACCGGAGAGTTTGACCTAATAGTCACCCTGGGACTGAATCCCCTAAAAAATTGCATAGAGGCTGTAGACCTTACCCGCTCCATTGAATAAGAAAATTGTGTAGACATGCCAGATAGACACTCAGTGCCTATCCCTATCTTCCTCAGAAAACTGCATAGTTTTTCCAGCTAGCCCTCCCAACAGTCGACGGTTGCTCACCTAGAAATTTGGGTAGTTTTCATGAGCAAGCCTTCTGCTGCCCATCAATTCACCCAGCTCGGAAACTACACAAAGGTGACCAGTAGGCCAACCTGCTAGCATCATCACAGTTTTTCCCGGAAACAACTCCTTGTAGCCGAATGATAGTTCCCCTAAGGAATTGCACAGTTTTGGCTACCAAACTCTCGATAGTTGATTGCTAGTTCCCCTCAGGAATTGCAAAGTTTTTGCTGCAAGTGACCCAATAGCTTACTACCAATTCCCCTTAGGAATTGTGCAGTTTTTTGCTGCTAGGCTCTTGCTACCCACTCTTTTTAGAGACTATGCAGATTTTGCCTACCCAACCTTCCCGTAGTCTGGATTGTTCCTCCCAAAAAATACACAGTTTTGTCCTCCAGCTGAGCAAGACCCCACAGACAGTCAATGTCAATCCAGATTGTTCATATTCATCACCCAATGAATCTTGCATAGTTTTCATCAGTAGTTCCCAGAGCCTCCATCGCAACTCACAACCTTGTCTCCTCTCCCAGTCACCTGCATATGAAATGATCATGCATCATGGTAGATTAGGAGGTTTTTGGATTTGATGTCATCTTGTCATGAGTGACTGCAGATATAGGTACACAAACAAACATGGTGCTACAACGGATGGGATGAATGAAGGGAGAACATGCAGAAGGACATGTTCACCAACAAATAAACAAACAATGGATGCAAAGAGATGTGCTCGTGAATGGATGACCATGCAAAGATGTGTTCGTGGATGGATGGACGAGAAAAGAACGCAAAATGTGTTCACAAATGGATGGACATACGAACATGAACTTTTCACAAACGGATGAACCTGTCAAGCCTTCCAACATATAAGAAAGGAGCAATGTGTGAATGCAACATCAAGTGAACCCAACGACCATAGAAGACCACACACATGTTGCCTTGTAGAGGTGAAGCTGTGACACAGCATGAGGACATCCATCACTAGCAACACTGCAACTTGGCATGAACACCAACAACAGCACGAATGTACTAGCACTATCATGTCAAGTCTTGTCATGAGTCATGTTGTCGACACCTCTACTGTGGGGCATACTGTCAAACAATGTAATGTAACATGGAAGTCAAAGAGGCCCACTTGTTTTATGAAGAGTCATGTAAACTCGAACAATCATGGAAGTAAAACAATCATGAGGGTAGTCAGATAGACTGAAGAGTTAGTTTCACCCTTGGCTATAAATACCCCCTCATTTGTACATGCAAAGGAATTTTCACCTCATGTCCTCCCAGATAGTCTTGAGAGTTTATAATATTTTCTTTGAGGAGTAAGTAGTGGCTCCAATGCCCTGCTCACGGGGTTAGTGATGTATGGTGTAACAATGCGTCTGGGAAATTTTGCTTAATTCAGAAACTTGATATTAGGCCAACACATTTTCACACATGTATTGTAATTATTGTAAGACTAATATTGAACACTTGTAATGCATGTTTCTTTACCCTGTGTTTAACACTCGAACTAATTCACTCGTTGTAATACATATATGCTAATGAAAATGTGTTGTATGTGCTGTTAATGCTGTCTCGCCCATGTTGACTACTCTCCTGGACATCAGACATACCTTTCACATAAAACTTGCTATAACAACCTTTGCATTCACACAAACTAATCCATTGAGTGTTATACGTTTTATATTCCCTTATGTTGTGACTGCACATCCGTGTGGACTGTTCCTTAAGAAACTATGCCTGTCTTATCATGTTATGTGTTCTTAGCAGAGTTGGGACTTCTCCTAACCAACTTGGGACTCACTTGTACCCTCTCCCTCTACGGTGAAAGAAACATTGACACAAGTGACACTTACAATCACCAGGCACGCGAACCTCATTTCTTAAAAGACAAAGCAGACCACTCCCTTATGCTGACAAGTAAGAGTTGAGGCAAGTCTTTAAGATAATGATGATCGGGCCATCATACCGGATGAGAGTCGCACACCAAATGGTGTGAGGTCTAGTTAGGACTTCATACCAGGGTGATCCCCTGAATGTTGGTGGGTCCAGCACCGTCAACAGGTACCATAAATACCATATTGCTTTAGATCTTTGTATGGAGGAACACACATCCATTCTAAGTGATTGAGATTAATTTTTCAAGGAAAAAACTGATTTGGGTGTAACTCAATGAATCCCTCCCCCCTCCACATAAAAGCCTTTGATTGATAGTTGTAGGGAAAGAATTTGGAGTCAACATTATGAAAGTATTATGTTAATTAAACATAAATCTCTATTACCATCCCACCTCTTTCACTCAAATACATTATAAACTAAAATCTTGAAAATGCGCTTATCAAAAAGGTGATTAAAAGAGGAGGCATGAGAAATACAAGTAAACCCGTCAGGACTATGGATGCTCACAGACAATGGGACTAGGCGTGTATGGCATAAACTACAACTTCGTCAGAGTACTTTTCAGGCTCGCTAACAACGAAGTGATGTCAGAGACAAAACATAAAATGAATATATGCTTTATCAAAAAACTCCTATGTGTACCTTCTTCTATTTTTTATATGAGGTAGTTTTAAAGTCAATTTTCTCAAATTTGGATTCATAACTTTTACTCAAGTTTTCTTTGAGTACTTATCTTTACAAACTCATATTACTTAATCTATTTATGTGGAACCCATAGAAATGTTTTACTGTTAGACGTTTTCTGATTTCAATTATTTTTAACCTTTGGGTAAATTAAAGTTCATTATCTTTAACCAAAGATAATTGGTTGTTCCCAATGTGTTTCCATTGTTGTAGGTAAAACACAACACCCCCTAATTTTGACTCAATTAATTCAAATAAACGGGACCCTTTCCATTAATTTTTGGAAAAACCCATTTATGATTTTTGTTTGTGTTAATTGTCTTACAATTTTGCGATTGTTTTTTAATTTTTCTTGATTTTTTTATTATTATTTCATTGAATTTGACTTTTCACTAGCTTTGGGATGATACTTGTTTCGCCTCATTCGGTTAACCAATTTGTAAATAACACTCATTTGAAGTTTGATCATTTTTTGTTGCCAGTGTTAAAAAATGTATAAATTGTATGATATTTTAATTTTTACAATTAAAATAGTCATTCATTGTAAATATTCACTCTTAGTTAATTTTTACTAATTTTTTCATCTTTCACTAACGGTCCTACAAAATAACACAACCAAATTATAGAACAGTTAAAAACACATTTCAGGATATCGGTAATTTACTCCAATTTCTTATTTTAAAACAAATTTCCAAACCTGAAATCCAAAAATTGCAAAGTTGTTGTAGTTCATTTTGTAGGATTCTTAATTCCATGTGGGCCCCACTCCACATCACCTCCTTCCTTTCACAGTCGCCGATTTAAAATTTTTGATTTTTAAAAATCGTCAATTTTCCAATATTGCATATCAGCGTATTAACATATCAACAATTTTGATTGTATGTGCATTTTTATAAAACTCCCAAACTTCGATCACCGATTTGAAGTTATGCAATGGTTTTTTTTTTTTTTTTTTTTTTAATTTTAATATATGGTTTTCTATTTACTTCCTTATAACTCCCACTCCATCCTCCCAGCTCAAGTCATCCTCACCTCACCCTCCACCTTATCCCTCCACCTCACTCTCTACTCACCCTCTTTATCCCTCCATAACTCACCTCCCCTTATAACTCCATTAGCCCTCATCTTCCACATATATGTGTTAAATTAATATATGAGGTGAGTTCTATCTGGATATTTATTTTGGTTAATTAATATATGGAGGGTGAGTTATATCCGGATATTTATTTTGGTTATTATAAATTGTATTATATTTTTATATATTAGTTAATATAATTATAATTATAAATATACTAAATTTAATATTAAATATAATATAATAATATTTTAATTTATAATTAAATTTTGTTTTAATTAATTTAATAATATAAATTATTAATGATAATTTGTAATTAATTTAGATTAATTAATGTAATTGCAATTAATTAATATTAATTAATAAATATTGTAAATCTAATTTAGGATTAGAATTTAATTTAAAATTTTTATTTTCAGCCTTAAGTAATAGAATTTCTAGAATTCTGGCAACTTGACCCATTAACTTTGGAAGCTCATAAATTGAGTTTTATTTTGGCCAAATGAGCCTAGGATGGGATCATTGGATAGAAAAAATCATAGAGATTATCTGAAGTGGTTTGGAAAATAATTTGATCATTTAATGGAACTAAAATTCAACAAAATATCAAGCTCCTAATTGTTTTAGAAAACGATTTTCCTGAGTTTTATTTTATGCATTCTCATTTGCCCACAACCCCTTCTAAGTGAAAATCCATCCATCTATGTTCTCCCTAATCAATTAAATCCGCATAGGCATCTGATTTTTTTAAAAATTATTTATTTTATTTAAATTAAATTTACATATGTTTTAATTCCAGATTTGCTGTATTTTGATTTATTTTTACATTAATTTGTTTTTTTTTTTTTTTTTTTTTTTTTTTTTTTGCGAAACAAATGTTGAATAGATGAAAGGAGAAGATATCATATCAATGAGGAATGCATCCAACCAAATATAAAGACAAGAATTTTGGGCCAATGAAAATTGATTGAGAAGAACTACCCTTCAACAACTTTCTACCAAAGAATTCTTTTTTGTAAATATTATAAATAATATATTGTAGAATGTATGAAGGGGGCTTCTCTCTTCTGCAACTTTGTAATTTTAAAAGAACTACTATAATAGGGATTTCAGGCTATAGGTAGAGAGAGAATCAAACTCATATATAGGGATTATTGATATTTTTCTTTTTCATTCTAAACCATGTATGGAGAGTGTAGCTCTTGTTTTAACAACAAAATTCAAGAATTGTAAAGGACACTTGGAGATTAGAGCCAGAAAAAGGATTTCAATAAATTGATATTTAAAATACTATTGTTTTAATACTTGTTTCATTTTATAATAGAAAAATGTGTAATCTTCATTCATATTTGTGCATTATTGTCGATATGAGTAATTTGTCTCAATAATATGTTGTTATTTATCTTTTCTCTTATGTGTTGAACTACAATTTTTGAGTAACTATTTACTAAGAAATTAGTCTTTTAATTCTAATTTAAAAAATAGTAATATTTTGTGAACTATTTCCTTATATTATTGTTTAATCATTCAAGTTATTGATTTAACAGTTAATACCATTTTGTAAACTACTTCCTAAATGTTGTTGATTGATTATCTTAGTTAAGAGGTCTCTAAACAAAATGTGTTTTGGTATTTATAATGTCAGTTAATTGAACTACTTCTTTAGCTTGATACTCATTATAAGCCAGACATATTTAAATCCCAGTCATATAAATATCTTGCTCTCGGTTGGGTTATATTTACATCTTCCTATTCGAGATAGGCTTAGGATTTATTTCCTTTTGTTTGTATTCTAGGATTAATTAACATTTAGATTTAATTCTATATTTCTTGAAGTCCTCTTCCCAAATAGAAAAAAATTAGTTGTAGCTTGGCTGAGCCCCAAATCAGCTTAAGAATCACTTTCTTACCTGATCAACAAGTGGGATGATTTGATGTCTCTTCTCTATTTTTAGATGAAAGTCACATTTTCAACCATTGGAAATAGAGATAAGGTAATTGGACCTAGTTAAACCAGTTGGAATCATCATCTTAATGGAAAAGGAACTACTTTAAGGTCCATACTAGGTGGTCTCCCTTATATTAGGCAAATAATTTCGAGCCTTCTACAATAATGAGACAATAAAATAATTCCATCCAAAAATTTCTAGTGAAAATGGCAGCTCTGCACTTACAATAATATTTGGGTTTCAATGTAGATTTTGAATTGTTTCCATAAATGCAGTAGCAACTGTACTAGATTTAAATGGATGAGATAATGCACACAAGTGTGAATACTTAGTAAGTCTATCAACTACCACCATGATGACACTCTTTCGTTCGGACTTCGGTAAACCTATGATAAAATCCATTGAAACGTCCTCCCATCATTGACTTGGAATGGATAAAGTTTGTAATTGACCCGAGGTATTAATTATCTCAATTTTATTTCGTTGGCAAACCAAACATTCTGCCACAAACTTTTGAATGTTATATTTAAGTCCATCCCAAAAAATTCCTTCTTAACCTTTTGGTAAGTTTTTAAAAATCCTGAGTGCCCTCCTAAGGGAGAGGTGTGCAATTCCAAGAGAATATTTTATTTGAGTTGGGAATTCTTGCAAAGGTATAAGAAATCTTTGTACCATAATGAATAATTTTTTTGGCTAAATGTATTAGATGTATTGGGATCTTGCTGCAACTTTTGAATGAGTGCCCACACTTCTTCGTCATTCTTCCATTCATCCTTTCCTTTGGTTATCCAGTTTGGTTGGATAATAGAAATGGCACAAAGAAATGCTTTCACATCCTCATCTTGTCTTGAGAGTGCATCTGCAATAACATTTTGATTCCATTTTTTCTACATTATTTCAAAGTCATAACACAACACCTTTGTGACCCATTTTGCTTCTCTTCTGAAGATAATATTTGTTCTAAAATGTATTCAAGACTATCATGATCCGTTTTTACCTTGAAGTGTCTTTCCATTATGTAATGTTTCAATTTCTTAAGTGCATGTAGTATTGCCAACATTTCCTTCTCGTAAATAGCTTTGTGTAAATACTTTCCTTTGATTAGACGAATTTCAAAAGAAAATGGTCTTCCTTCTTGCATTAAAACAACACCAATTTCATTTCCTAAGGAATCACATTCCACAATAAATGTTGTTGTGAAGTTTGGCATAGCTAAGATCGGTGCTTGGCACATTTCCTCTTTAAGATGCTCAAAGGCCTTAATTGCTTCTAGAGTTGATGAAAATGCATCTTTCTTCAGTAATGTTGTTATAGGCGCTGCTATTCTCCCATAATTCTTAACAAACATGTGATAATATCATGTCAACCCGCGAAATCCTTGCATATGCTTTATGGATGTGCATATTTTCCATTCCCTAATGGAATTAATTTTGTTAGGGCTACCTTAACACCCTGATGAGATACGATATGACCCAAATATTCCACCTCCTATACTCCAAAGAAACATTTGGAGGTTTTTGCATATAATTTTTTCTCCTCCAATAGTTTGAGCACCCTGTCCACATGTTGAACATGATCCTTCCAAGACTTATTGTAGATTAGTATATCATCAAAAAATATTAACAAAAATTTTCTAAGGAAAGGTTTGAAAATGGAATTCATCAAAACTTGAAATGTAGAAGGTTCATTAGTAAGGCCAAAAGGCATGACCACAAATTCATAATGACCCTCATGAGTTCTAAATGTTGTTTTCAGAATGTCTTCAGTGTTCATCCTTATTTGATGATATCCTAAACGAATATCCAACTTGGTGAAGTAAATTGATCCATGTAATTCATCCGATAATTCATCAATGAAAGGAATGGGAAATTTACCTTTAATAGTGAGCTTGTTGAGATCCCTATGGTTTGGACACATGCACCCTAATCCATCTTTCTTGTCTGCCAATATTATTGGAGTAGAGAAAGAACTTTGTCTTCATTGAATTATACTAGCCTCTAGCATTTCTACAACCATATGTTCAATTTCACTCTTTTGGGTATAAGGATTTCTGTAAGGTCTGATGTTTGGAGGAACACTTCCTCGAATCAAGTAAATCACATGATCATGATCAAGAATAGGTGGGAGGCCTTTGGGAGTCATGAATACCTTAGAAAGATTGTCCAAGTATGTTTGGAGATGTAGAGAAATAAATGATTTCGATGTTTGAACCCCTAATGAGCATAATTGTGCAATTATGCCCCATCGTTATTTATTCATAAGATTTTCCATGCCATTATAGATGATTATATTTCATGGTTTCCCTACAATACCCCTTAATTCAATTTTCTTTCCTTCCAAAAAAAATTCAAGAAAAATTCTTGAAAATTGAAATCTGTTATCCCCAAATATTGTAACCATTGGACTCATAGTACAACATCAACACCACTAATTGAAATGGAAAGCATTGGACTATTCAAGACAGATTCCACCATGGTTAGCTTGATATTATGGCACTTTATAGAGAAATTTATAGTTCCTCCATTTGCAACTATCAATTGACACTCTGGTGCTAGATATAGGAAGTAATTTAATTCCTTGGTTATCTTACAATGAATAAAATTATGGGTACTACCCAAATCAATCAACACTATTAACTTTTTCTTTTTGATATATCCTTCTATCTTGAGAGTTTGAGGAATGGTAATTCCTGCCAATGCATTACAAGATATGGTCAGATTCATTTCTTCTTTCTCTGGGGTTTGTTCCTGGTGTGTATCCTCCTCTTTTGATATTTCTTATTCCTTTTCTTCTTCCTTTTCACAATCTATGTAGAATACTTTCTTTTTAGCACACTTATGGCATTTAGTGTATTTTCTATCACAAATGTAACAAAGCCCTTTTTCTATTTTTTCCTCCAATTGTTGTGGTGTCAAACTTGTAGGTTGTGGAAGATTACGAGCAACAACACTTCCATATTTATAGTTTTGAATCTTAAACTTTCTTGTTGCCATAATTTTTCTTTCAACTTTTCTTACCACCCTGAATGCCTTCTCCAACGAATCAAGTTCCCAAAGGAAAACCTCATGTTGTATTTTATATTTTAAAGTCCCTATGAAGACATCATCGCATGCCCCTCTGGAATATCAGTTACCCTAATATTCAATTTTTGGAAGTCTTCAATGTGCTCCGCCATTGAATCCTTTTGTTTCAGATTTATCAATTGGCTAAAGAAGATGTTGCTCTTTGTTTCTTCATAATGTACTGCCATTTCCTCTGTAAAAATTGACCAGGTGACAAGTGGTTTACAAGAAAAAAATCCATCTATACCATACAAACTGATTGGGCTCTAAATATAAAGATGTAATACGTATCTTTTGTGAGGGTTGCACATCATGTAGATCAAAATATTGCTCCATCTGTTGTATCCAAGTTGCTGGATCCTTTCCATTAAAATTCATCATATCTATTTTTGGTATGCGATGGTTTTTAAACCCCACATTGGAGTCTCCAAAATTGTAATTGGTATTCCTTTTTTCTTCATTATGATTTTTATGGGTTTCCTTGTCACCATTGGGACACCTTTCTTCTAGCAACTTTGATAAACCTTCCTTCAACCCCTCTATCTTGACATTCATCATTGCTTCCATGTATGATTTTAAGCCATCATTCAAAAATCTCACGTCCCTTTTTATACTTTTCATGTCATTCTTCAAACCATCCATCTTAACTTTTGTTACTTAAATTTGTGAGAGAAAAATTTGTTGCATTTCGTCTCGTAAATTTGATATATCATGTTGCATTTCTTCCTTTTCTTCATGCGTCATAGTAGAGATTTTGGGTTGCTTACTAAGTGTTTCCATTTTGTTTCTTTGGGTCATGAGTTAATTATATTTATTCTTCACTTTTCACTTTGAATCACTTCCAACTAAATTTTCAAACAAAACTTATGCAAGTTTTAAAAAATACACACATTTTTCTTGCTCTGTAGGAGCTTGATATTAAATTTGTTGTATCTCTATAATTTTGTATCTCCAAGGTTTGAAATTTCATCCTGTGGTAGCCCTCTGAATCCTATTTCCAACCCCACAAGTTTGATCGATATTGGATTCTCCAAGGAAGAGTTATGTCAAATCTCCCATGATGGCATGGTTATGGACTAGTTTAGTAGAGCGAAGTTGTATAGGATGCCACATGTCACTTTTTCAATGTTCGCCTCTGAAATTACTACAAAAAAAACTACATTCTGTGCAATTTTAGCCACTTTTTACAAAATTCAAATCTGACACTTGAAACGAAAGTTATGACGATTTTCCCTAGGTCACCTATTTGAGACAGAATTTTGGAGTCTACAAAAACCCTAACTTCCTCAGATCATATCTCTGAAAATATAGTGAGACAAGATCTGAAATTCAAAAGCAAAGTTCAACAAGAATTTGGCTCCATGTAGTTTTAATTTTAGCTTCTGAAGCTTCATAGAAAAAATTTATAGCGAAAATTCCACGATGGCGTGTTTGAAGCAACGAAACCCTGGAATCTAAAAGCTCCAATACCAAATATTATGCAACTAGCTCACAAACGACTTAAACATTATCCTCTTCGAGGGGGAAACATTCTTTTCATTACATAAATTAACAATTGTTGGAGGATTCAAATGACAAAACCTTCTTTCTATATATAGGAGTCTAAGGGGTCACAATATAATTAGAGTTGACATAACAATAATAATGTAAGGGCACAACAATAACAATAGTGGGCTTCTATGGGGCACACTAATAACAATATGGGCACTACATGGGCACACCAATAACAATAAGGGGGCTATACTAACAATAACAATTAGGGAATACACTAGTATTATAGAGACCTAACATGCGATGATAAATATTTGATTTGATACTCAATAAATATTATGGAATAGTAATTTGAGAAGTTACATGTTGGTAATTCTGTAAAAAATTCTAATCCTATGTGTTTTTACATGAGATTTACCTAGGGATGTTATAGTTTCAATTGAATATGAGCATACGTAGTAAGAAAAATACATTAAGTATGAGAAGATACAAGTAAAACCTTTATTACTAACCAAATATATTTACTAATCTAAATATATTTACTAGCCAATTAACATAAACTAATTAGCTCACCAAGGTTCTTAATGTAAATTGATGTTTAATTAGTCGAGAGTGAAAATATATAATATTATATATATATAATATAATATATATATATATATATTAATATATATAGTATATATATATACAAGGAAATGAATGTTTCAGATTGATCCGAGCATATGAAATAATAAATAAATTAAGTATGAGAAGAGACAATTAAATCTAAATATATTTAGAAAAAATTATTACTAACTCAAATATTTACTTATCTAAGTATATTTACAAACCAATTAAATAACTATTAGCATCACCAACTTTTCATAATATAAAATTGTATTTATTAGTAGAGAGTTGGACTTATATATATAAGGAAAATGAATGTTTCAAGATTTGATTCTCAGCCTAAATTAAGTATGAGAAGATGAAGATATAAATCTGAATCTAAATATATTAATAAAGATTTTTATTATCAAATATATTTACTAACCAATTAACATAACAAATTAGCATTAACAAGTTTCATGATATAAATTGTATTTATATTGAGAGTTGGACTTATATCTATATCTATATCTATATATAATATATATATATATTATATATTATATATATATATATATTATATATATAATATATATATAATATATTAAAATGAATGTGTCAAAATTTGAATATCAGCAATGCTATAAGAAAAATAAATTAAGTATGAGATGATACAATATCTAAACTAAATATCTAGTAAATAATTATTACTAACCAAATACATTTACTAACCAATTAACTATTTATTACTAACCAAATATATTTACTAATCGAAATATATTTAGTAACCAATTAACATAGCTATGCATTGCCAAGTTTTGATAATATAAAACTATGTTTAGTAGTTAAGATTTGAACTTTTATATATATACCAACCTAGATCATCACTTGGATCCTTAGTTAATATTGGATTCATGTTGGGTTCTTACTAATTATTATTTATATATATAAATTCAACATCTTTAAATATGAAAGTATTCTCGTTCAATTTTATTAAAACCTTAATTTAATTTCTATGAGAATATTTTTAGTAGTCATGAGGACAGAGGATTTAGATATATCTCAAAAGTAATTATAACATTTTTCCTTT
>APFE030176726.1:62734-98651 GCA_000404065.3 Pinus taeda
AGAATGTTATAAAATTAAATTAAAATAAAATATTTTTATTGTGAAATAAGTTACGGTTTTTGGTCATGTGGTATTGATAAGCCATGGTATTATAACAAAGCCTATTTATGAGTTAATAATATTCATGGTAAAGTGGGTATGAATATTCATGCAGGTTCTTGTCATATTGTTGAAAATTATTTTAATTGTGAAATAAGTTATGATTTTTTCACATGTGGTATTGATAAGCCATGGTGTTAGCCCATGCTATTATAATGAATCCTATTTACAAGTTCATAATATCAATGGTAAAGTAGGGGTGAATATCCATGATTAAGAATTTTGTCATATTGTTATAAAATATTTTGATTGTGGAATAAGTTTTGTTTTTTGCACGCATTGTATTGATAACCCATGGCATTGGCCCATGGTATTGTAACAAAGTTTATTTACAAGCTAATAATATCTATGGTAAAGTGGGGGTGAATATTCATGGTTAAGAATATCTTGATATTGTTCTAAAGTATTTTGATTGTGAAATAAGTTATGTTTTTTTGGGCATGTGGTATTGGTAAGCCCATGGTATTGTAACAAAGCTTAATTAAATTACAAGTTAATAATATCCATGGTCAAATGAGGGTAAATAATTATAAAATATTTTGGTTGTGAAATAAGTTATGGTTTTTGGGCATGCGGTATTGATAAGCCATGGTATTGACCCATGGTATTGTAACAAAGCCTATTTACAAAATCTAAATATAAAAAAAAATGATTTTTATTATTTTTATTACTTTAAATTTTTAATTATTAATTGAGCCAACATTTAAATATTTGCACTCATCACCTATATCACTTTTAATAGTTTTCGAAATTTATTTATTTATTTATTTTTTTTCTGGGTAAAGACTGATCTAATATATTAAAAAGGAAAAAAGATATTTACAAAGAGGCGTTACCCTCTGAGAGAGTCATGAATCTCTCTCTGTCAAGAGACCATTACAAAACTAAGCTTGTTTACTGATCTTACACCATAATCCAACTTGTGAATCAGAGCAGAAATACAAAACTTGCAATCAAAATGCATTAACCTGTCATACTTAAACTGGACAATAGACAAACATCATAAAATTACTAGCCTGGACCGCAAATGATATATCGCCATGTGAGGAGTTTTGATGAACAAACAGAAAACAAACATTAAACTCAAAAAACCAGAGGCCTGCCTGGTAGCTTCCACCGATATGTGGTCTTTATCCGGGTGCTTCGCCTCCAGTATCTTCCTCCTCGTCCGATTCAGGTACCCATTCCACCATGAGACCATCTTGCACATCCATGGGCTTAACTCCTGGGGGAAGCTTGAGCTTCAACCGATTACGATAGAAATGGTCCGGCCACTTCTTCGTTTGGTCTGACTGAGCTGCACCGTGCTGAGGTTCTGCCCTTCCTTTATCTTTCTCCTCCATTCCTGCCTGCTGATGGCTAATGCTGTGATCCTCCAGTTGACATTGGATTGCCTTAATTCTGGGGGAGTGAGGTTGGTTCGTGGAAGCTGAATGCGCACTAGTAGTATCCTCCTCCTGCATCGAGTCTTCTAGAGGGGTAGGAGAGCGTTCCCCCTCTGAATTCTCAGAATTGGCTTTTTCTTCCTCTTCTTCCGAGAAAATCACCGTGACCATAGCTGTAACTGTTGGTCTATGTAGCCTACTCTTAAAGCGAAATTTCGCTGTTTGTACTGAGTTGTTGAGCGAGGTTTTTGAATCCTCCGAGGCTTGGGTGGCGGGGTAAGCCATAGATAACGGTGAAACTCTTCGTGGAGGCGACTTGCCCCTGCCCCCCGTCCCTCCCCTGTTTCTTGCATGTCGGCCCCTTTGTGGAGTCGCTCTGAATCGGGGCGGCATCTTCAGAATTGGCAGCGAACTGGTCACACTCCCCCACAGCAAATGAAGACCCGTGTGCTGAGAATTGCCCGAATTCTCGTTGGTGGCAATGCAGACGCCTGCTCTGAGTCGCCCCACTACCCAGTATCACCCCAAATCCTTCAGAGAAAACTCAATAATGCACTCGTGACTCCCCCAGTTCTCTGTCTCAGACAGAAATGTTTCTATCGAAGCCGGAGAGGGGAACCTTGCATTAATCGTCAACCCCCAACTACTGCTCCAGGGAGTCTTCTCCTGTGGTCGCTTCACCCTTTGTGGCAGGGCGAACCAACCTGAATTCCCTCCTCCGGCACTCTCAGGCCAAATCCTATCATACGCAGCACCACCATCTAACTGACTGTTCGCCTCAGCACTATCTGAATTCTCTCGGCCCTGCTTCATCCTCCCTTGGTTTATTTCTTTTCCTCCCTCAGCCTGCGTACCTGTTCTCTACACTCGTATTGAATAGCATTCAATACCTGTCACCTCGTCACTTGAAACCATTCGTATTTCTTTCTTTGCCACCTGCCCCCATGTGCCTGCGCGTGGCTTCATGGCGTGCGACTTAAAGTGTAGTTGAGTCACCCGCATCCGGGTAATAGTTTTCGATTTTTTAATTAAGCTGACATTTAAAATTGTTTACTTACTTACATAACATCTACACATATACTCTATACTGGATGTAGAGCGCCTCTCAGCACAATAAGGCAAATGAATGTTTCAAGATGTGAATTTGAGTGTATGCTATAAGGAAAAAAATTTATATGAAGATACAAATCTAAATCTAAATCTAAATATATTTAGTAAAACAACTATTACTAACCAAACATATTTACTAATGAATTAACATTTATAACTAAACAAATATATTTACTAATCTAAATATATTTACAAACCAATTAAGTAGTAAGAAAAATAAATTAAGTGTGAGAATATACAAATCTAAATCATAATATATTTAGTAAAAAAATTATTACTAACCAAATATATTTACTAATCTAAATATATTTACTGACCAATTAACATAACTAATAATGTCACCAAGTTTTCATGATATAAAACTATGTTTATTAGTCAAGAGTTGGACTAATAAACATAGTTTTATATCATGAAAACTTGGTGACATTATTAGTTATGTTAATTGGTCAGTAAATATATTTAGATTAGTAAATATATTTGGTTAGTAATAATTTATATAATGAATATTTTAAGGCATATGCAGAAAGAAAAACCTTTAAGCACATGGGAAAGCCCTTTTCATGTTCTCTTATTCATTGCATTCCATGGTAATCATACATGCTACAATATGGGGAAATTAGGCAGTAGTAGTAATAGTTTTAGTTGTGATGAATGTTGCTACAACACAAATGTACTTCACTTGTTTGAGTATGTTATTCACTTGAAATGTTAGTATTAGAACATGATATTATAATTAGTTTTATTTTAGCCTAGTTATCATTTAAATTTTTCCAATAAAATTGGATTTGTGTGTACATCACAGAGCAGGGCACACATTTGTGTATTTTTCTTTATAAATATAAGTTCTTCCCATCTACCTTTTTGATCTAGGTTTTCTTCTTCAATGTTTCTTTCCAATCTAAGTTTTTCTCCTCTCTTGTTGTTTCTTTAGCTGAATAGTGAATGGATTTAAATTTTTTGGATCTCGTAAACATTACAATTAAGGAGGCCATCCCTTTAAGCTATTCTTATATACCCTCTTTGTTGAATTGTGGTGAACATAAAAAGAGATCAAAACCACTAGAGCGAGAATCATTAGTCATTAGATGTACTTGATGAGAAAAAGCCATTTTATTTGGACACCAATGCTTTTAATCTATAATGGGTAGAGCTAGTCAAACATACTTATTTTATTACCAAAACCTGACACTTTTCCAAACAAAAATCGTTATGGTTTTATTGAAGAATTGAAATTTGTTGCAACAACATGGGGGATGACCAAATGGTTCGAACCTTAAAACAACTCCTTTTCTGTCTGGAATGGTGGTTCCAACTGGTTCAACTGGGTCTAGTTACCTTCTCTCAATCTCTAATGTCCTAAAATATGACTTTCCTCCATCAATGGAGAAGAGACACTAGCTCAGCCCTCTTGCTGATCAGGCAAGAAAGTCATCCTTAAGCTGATTTAGGGCTCAACCAAGCCACAACTAAAGTTTGTCTCTTTGGGAAGAGGAATTATAATAATGTAAAATTAAATTTAAATGCAAACTTATTCCATAGTGCAAGAAAAAGGAACTAAATCCTAATCGTATCTCAATTAGTTAGATATAGATCTAATCCAGCTGAGAGCAAGATATTTAAATGATTGGGATTTAGATATGTCTCGCTTATAATGAATATCAAGCTAATGAAGTAGTTCAATTAACTTGACATTATGTATACCAAAATATATTCTATTCAGAGACCTCTTAACTGAAATAATTAACCAACAAAATTTAGGAAGAAATTCACAAAATGATATTGGTTTTTTAATTAGTAATTCGAATAATTAAACAATAATATGAGGAAGTAGTTCACACCATATCACTATTTGTTAAACCAGTATTAAAAGACATATTTCTAATTAAATAGTTACTTAGAAATCAAAATTAAACCCATAACAACAGAGATAAATAATAACATATGATTGCAACAAATTACTCTTACCGAAAATAATGCACAAATATGAATAAAATGACACATTCCTGCCATCATAAAAAGAAACTAGTATTTAAAACAATAATATTAGAAATATCAATTTATTGAATCCATTTCTCTGTCTCTGGTCTTGATCAGAAAATGATCTTCAAGGACTTTCTAAATGCTCAAAAATTAAAGTCAAAGGATGCTCCTAAAAATAGTCTCATTGCATAGATCTCTTCATTTTGAATTTAACGCAATTTGAATGGGCGAAAATGGACTTCGGATGGAGAAGTTATTGTAAAAAGAAATTTTCCCATTGTCCTTTGAAAAGGAGGCAATTTCTTACTAAATGGGACTTAAAGGAAAATGTGTTTTTAAACATAAAATCCCTTAAAGTTTACTGCATCGCAACCTTTTATCGCATTGGAGAAAAGCCAAACAAAGTGTTAAAGGACTGTGGCCTTAGGGAATTGTGATTAGCGATCAGCATGATATAATGTGGACTATAGATCGGACGTGCAGATCAACAGTGGATATGATAATATCGCATTGCATATTTCAAAGAGGAAGGGGCCAAGACCCGTGACCATTGTGATTAGCAATTGCGATGAAGCAGATCGGGGGATTGGATATTGGTGATGTATATCGCATCGGAGCCATCCATTGGCGGAGGAACCAACCCTGGGCCATTGCGACTTGCGATATGCGATGTGCCGATAACATGATAGACGATCGGTGAATCGCATCACAAAAATGCAAAGGGCCGTTGAAATATGCGACGTGTGATTGCGATTAGCGATCAAGGCATGGACCTGACGATAATTTGAAATCTGGATTTGCGGATTTTATTTGTATTTCTGTGTATTTGGGTTTCTTGGCCTTATGCCTGTGTAATTGTGATTTGCGATAATAGGACAGACTCGACAGGTTTATAGATGTGATTGAAGGCCATTTGAAGTCCAGGATTAAGGCCCATGATGTGTTTTACCTGTGTTTCCGTCATTTGCCTATTTTTGGAATGGAGGTAGAAAAATGACTGATTGTGTCATTCCCATTGGAAACAACCCATCACACCTATGCCACGCTATAAGCGGGTGTTTCTGTAACAGGAATGCATTATGAAGCACACAGAGCCATAAAGCCAAAAAGCTAGAGGGCCAGACATAGAGCCACAAAGGAATGATTCCTCATGATTGCAAATAGAGGAATAGATGGAACTCACAGAGTCAGAGGATTCTTCAAAGGCTAGAGAGCCAAGTGAAGAAGCTAGTTTTCCCTTCAAAAGTTTTTCCTTTGGAGAGCAGGTCTCCTTTCAGGAGTCTCCCTTTGAGGAGCTCACAACAGGCTTGCTTCAGGGAAGTTTTCTCTCTAGAGAGCTCACGATGTAACATCCCATAGTTACAGAGCTGATAGAGGCATAGAGCCACCAGAGGTTGGAGGCAAATTGCCCAGGGATGATTCCTTAGGATGAGGAAGGGTCAGAGAGCTCGAGAACTTGAGCACCAAGAGCCAGAAAGCCTGAGAGCTTCAAAGCTAGAGAGCTAAGTAGAAGCAGAAGCCACCAGAGGTTGGGGTGATTGCAAAGAATGTGTCCTCAGGATGAGGAAGGGATAGAGAGCTCGTGAATTGAGTCAGAAAGTCAAGAGATAGAAAGCCGAGAGATTTAGAGCTAGAGGACTGAGGCAGAGGCAGAGCAACTAGAAGTTGGAGGAAGAGCCACCAGAGGTTGGAGGTAGGGCCAGACATCTAGAACTCAAGATAGTTGTGCAGAGCCAGAGAGCAAGATAGTTGTGTAGAACCAGAGGGTTGATAGCTTCAAAGAGGCAGAGAGCGATAATTGCAGAGAGCTGTAGAGCTGAGGATTCGTAGAGAGCCACCAAAGGTTGGGAGGACAATGAAAGAGCCACCATAGGTTGGAGGTTTGACAGAGGAATAGCCACCAGAGGTTGGAGGCAGAGTCGCAGAGCCATAAAGCTCAAAACAGACTTCTAAGAGCCATGAGGCTATAATGAAGTTGTAGAACAACAAAGAGATCAAATGGTCAAGCTATTGCTGATGTCTGAAGTGTGCTGAAGATAGAAGAAGGAATTCCAGAGATGGTAAAAGAATTCTAAGGGAGTTGGTGCAAGCCTGGAGCTCAAGATAGCCCAGAGCGCTGATTGAAGGAATCTAGTCTAGAGAAGCCTATATCTATCTGTAGAGTATGGACAACCAATGGGATAAGATGGTATTCTAAACCCATAGGTTTAGTTGTAAACCAATGGAGTTGAGTGTGGAACTTGTAAAAGAAGTTTACCATAATCCCAAAGAGCCTAGTTAAGTTGACTAGAGCTCATGGAGATGTAGCCTAAGATATCAGGGTGAACTCCTAATTAAACTTGTTGTCTTTGTGGTTTGTTTATTTTCTAAATTTATTGTTATTTTTGTTTATATATCAGTTTAATCAAATAAACTTAAGACAATTGAGCAGTTAAAGGCAAACATCATACACCTATTTCAAGTTCTTTTAATTCCACAAATTTGTCAATATAAGCCTAGATCTTGGGAATATAAAAGCTTTGGAGTGGGATAGGTTCTTGTAAGCATGACAAGAAGCCTTTAGTGCCCCATTTCAGATCAGGTGGTATTAGAGCATCAGGTTGATTAACCCCATCTTCAAAGAAGGTGGTATGAGAGCTGGTTATATTCGAGCTGGTTATACCAAGGCAGATGGTACCATGATGCAATTGGTATCAGATCAGAATGCTTGATTAACAGAGCAATCTATATGCTTGTTTGACTTGAAAGGTGTTCAAATAGTAGCAAGGATTTTGCTATTTGATTGTTTGTAAACTGCTTGTTGTTTGAGTTTGCAAAGGAGAAGGGAAAGCTACTGACAGCTAAGTCCAGGAGAGGGCAAGAAGGAAGAAGGGCTGAAGGTATTCTCCTTATCCTAAAGGACCTCAAGACAATCATTGAAGCACAAGAGGTTTGTTGCAAAAGGATGCTTGTCTTTTGATTTATTGTATTTCTTTGCTAATGAGATGCAAGTTGTAGGATGGAAAAAAAATTTGAGTAGGCAGACTCAATTTATTCCTGCAACATTATATTTCATTTCAGCTTTGAAAGTACAATGTACTTAAGTGAAAGTTGAAGGACGAAATGCATGCATGAGAATGCTGTGCATGAACACAGGGATGCTGATGATTTCCTTGTATTTGAACATGTATTTGTGATTAACTTGAAGAGTTGATTGCCTTGTTTTTAAACATGCACGTAATATCGGGCTTGTTATCTAGTCTATCATTTGTATGTATATGTAAAGACTTGGAGGTAATTCATGAGATGTGAATATCTATTTCTTTTGTTGAAGTAGAAGTTTAGGCCATCCAATTGTTGTCTGTAATTCTGTTGTTGTTAACAGTTGTTGTTGATAATAAGTCGAACAGATACAAATGTAAATTTTTGTGATGAAGATGTAACTTCACATTTGTTTGAGCCAACTTGGATCGATGATCTAGGAAGAGAAGTTCAAACTACCTTATGTAACCTTCTTAGCAGGATTTCTGCATGAAGTCAAGGAGGAAGACAGTTCTTAACCGGAGGACAAGCACATCTAGGTAGGAAAGTGTTGACTATCTTCGAGTTTTGGTTCAGAGGCACTAGCTATGCAAGGGAAGTGTATGGAGGCTGAAAGAAGAGGGTGTTGTTACTCTCATCTACTGTTTAGATCAGTATATCAGTCTTTTAGGGTCCAAAAGATTCCCGGTGGGGAGGAGTGATCAGAAAATGATCCTCAAGGACTTTCTAAATGCCCAAAAATGAAAGTCAAAGGATGCTCTTGAAAATAGTCTCATTGCATAGATCTCTTCATTCTGAATCTAATGCAATTTGAATGGGCGAAAATGGACTTCGGATGAAGAAGTTATTGTAAAAAGCAATTTGCCCATTGTCCTTTGAAAAGGAGGCAATTTTTTACTAAATGGGACTTACGGGAAAATGTGTTTTTAAACATAAAATCCCTTAAAGTTTATCACATTGCAACTTTTCATCGCATCGGATAAAACCCAAGCGGAGTGTTTAAAGGATCATGGCCTTAGGGAATTGCGATTAGCGATCAACATGATATAACATGGACCATAGATCGGGCATGCAGATCAATGGTGGATATGATAATATTGCATCACATATTTCCAAGAGGAAGGGACTAAGATCCGCAACCATTGCAATTAGTGATTGCGATGAAGCAGATTAGGGGATCAACAATTAGCGATGTATATCGCATCAGAGCCATCCATTGGTGGAGGAACAAACCCCGTGCGATTGTGATGCACCGATAGCACAATCGACGATCAACGATCAGTGATCAGTGAATCATATCGCAACAATGCAAGGGCCATTGACATATGCAATGTGCGATTGCGATTAGCGATCAAGGCATGGACTCGATGAGTTTATGAATGCGATTTCATATAATTTGAAATCCTGATTTGTGGTTTTCCTTGTATTTCTTTGTATTTAGGTTTCTTGGCCTTATGCCTGTGCGATTGCAATTTGCGATGACAGGATGGACTTGACGGGTTTATAGATGTGATTGAAGGCCATTTGAAGTTTGGGCTTAAGGCCCATGATGTGTTTTGCCTGTGTATTTTGTTATTTGGCTATTTTCAGAATGTAGGCAGAAGAATGACCGACTATGTCATTCCCATTGGAAACAGTCCATCGCACCTATGCCACGCTATAAGCAGGCATTTCTATAACAAGAATGCATTATGAAGCACACAGAGCCAAAGGCCCAGACACAGAGCCAAAGAGCCAGAGAGCCAGAGGGCCGGATGCAGAGACACAAAGGAATGATTCCTCATGATTGCACACAGAGGAACAGATGGAAGCCACAGAGTTGGAGGATTCTTCAAAGGCCAGAGAGCCAAGCAAAGAAGCTAGCTTTCCTTTTAAAGATTTTTCCTTGGGAGAGCAAGTCTCCTTTCAGGAGTCTCCCTTCAAGGAGCTCACAACAAGCTCCCTTCATGGAAGTTATCTCTCCAAAGAGCTCACGCTGTAACATCCCATAGCCGTAGAGCTGATAGAGGCATAGAGCCACCAGAGGTTGGGGGCAAATTGCCCAAGGATGATTCCATAGGATGAGGAAGGGACAAAGAGCCTGAGAACTTGAGCACCGAGAGCCAGAAAGGCTGAGAGCTTTACAGCCAGAGAGCCAAGTAGAAGAAGAAGCCACCAGAGGTTGGGGTGATTGCAAAGGATGTGTCCTCAGGATGAGGAAGGGACATAGAGCCCATGAATTGAGCCAGAGAGTCGAGAGCCAGAAATCCGAGAGCTTCAGAGCTAGAGGACCGAGCAAAGGAAGAGCCACCAGAGGTTGGAGGCAGAGCCACTAGAGGTTGGTGGCAAAGCCAGATAGCTAGAGCTCAAGATAGCTGTGTAGAGCCAGAGAGAAAGATAGCTATGTAGAACCAGATTGTCGATAGCTGCAAAGAGCCAAAGAGCGATAGATGCAGAGAGACATAGAGCCGAGGATTCATAGAGAGCCACCAAAGGTTGGGAGGATAGCGAAAGAGCCACCAGAGGTTGGAGGCTTGACAGAGGCATAGCCACTAGAGGTTGGAGGTAGAGCCACAGAGCTAGAGAGCTCAAAACAGACTTCTAAGAGCCATGAGGCTGTAATGAAGTTGCAGAACAATAAAGAGATCAAATGATCAAGCTATTGCTGAAGTCCAAAGTGTGCTGAAGATAGAAGAAGGAATTCCAAAGACAGTAAAAGAATTATGAGGGAGTTGGTGCAAGCCAAGAGTTCAAGATAGCTCCGGAGCGCTGATTAAAAGAATCTAGTCCAGAGAAGCCTAGATCTGTCTATAGAGTATGGACAGCCAGTGGGATAAGATGGTATTCTAAACCCATATGTTCAGTTGTAAACAAATGGAGTTGAGTGTGGAACTTGTAAAAGAAGTTACCATAATCCCAAAGAGCCTAATTGAATTGACTAGAGCTCATGGAGACGTAGCCCAAGATATCAGGGTGAACTCCTAATTAAACTTCTTGTCTCTATGGTTTGTTTATTTACTTCCTTTATTGTTATGTGTGTTTATATATTAGTTTAAGCAAATAAACTTAAGGCAATTAAGCAGTTAAAGGCAAACACAAGCATACACCTATTTCAAGTTCTTTTAATTCCACAAATTGTTAATATAAGCCTAGATCTTGGGAATATAAAAGCTTTGGAGTGGGAGAGGTTCTTGTAAGCATGACAAGAATCCTTTAGTGCCCCAACAATCTTTTACATTTCTTTAAGTTCTTCTTTCAAAACAAGAGCTGCAATAGCACAAACTCTGTTGACCATACATAATTCAAAATGCAAAAGAAAAATCCTCAATAATCCCTAGATTTGAGATTTTCTCTCATCTCACCTACAACTATAAATTCCTATTACAGAAGTTCTTTTAGAATTCCAGAATTGCAAAGAGAGAAGCCCTTATTACATTCTACAATTTGCTATTTATACTATTTTTTAAAAGAATTCTTAACAAGAAAGTTTATTGAAGAAGAAGTTCGTTTATTTTATTTTCATTGGCCCCAAATTCCACTCTTCTATTGCTAGATAATTCTCATTGATTGAGATTCTTTTCTCTTCATCTCTTCAGCTGTTTTGCTACAAAACAAATCAAAACAAAATTAAAATATAAAAATAAGATCAAAATGCTAAATATGGAATTAAAAGAAATCCAATCAAATTCTATTAAATAAATAATTGAAAAGGAAATATGAGCTTTCTATTGATTCTTGTGATGATCTAATTGGCCAAGGATATTATTGACGAATGGGTCTACATTCAAAAGAAGTCGTGGGAAAATAAGAATGCATAAAATAAAACTTAGAAAATTGATTTTGTTAAAAATTTAGAGCCTAATCTTCTTCTAGATTTTAGACCTAATAAATGATCAAATCTGGAAATGAAACCACTTCAGAAATATTCTCCACAATTTTATCTTTCCAATGATCTGTTCTGGGCCCCATTGGGCCACATAAAACTCCATTTATGAGCTTCTGAAGTTGGTATATTAAAATTGCTAGAATTCTTGATTTTTGTTGCTTGGGCTAAAAATCTTATTTTTTAAAAATTAAACTCTGTTTCTAAATTAAATTGTTGTTATAATTAATTAATTATAACTGCATTATTAAAATAATTAATTAAATTTTTTTAAATTAATGACTAATATAAAATAGTATTATATTAATATATTCATTAAAATATATAAAAATTATAATTAATATATAATGTTATAATATTATAGTTTAATTTAAAAAAAAAGATTCATGTATTAGTGTTGTGAGGAGTTTAATATATATGGAATTTTGGGGTAATAGAGTGATAAGGAGTCTTACGTGAGGTGAGGGTGATGTAAGTCTGGGAGATATAAGGTGCGAACAAACTACAACACAAAAACTTTATATGAAACTTTCCTTACCGCATTGCATAATTGCGGGAATTGACATCGGTTAAATGAATGGATTATATTTTGCGATGTGAGATATTACAATATCGCATCACAATTCTTGGATCGCATTTCTTTTTGAGTTTGAGATTTTGGAAGGAAGGAAGTGATATAAAGTGGGGCCGACGTGGAATTAATAATCCTACAAATTGGACTATAGGCACTTTGTAATTTTGAGAATTTGGTCTTGGAAACTTGTTTTAAAATAATAAATTGGAGTAAATTACCAAGATTCCTAAACATGTTTTCATCCATTGTATGATTTGATGGGTTGTTTCGTAGGACTACTAGTGAAAAAATGAAAAAATATTAGTAAAAACTAAATAAGAATCAATATTTACAATGAATGACCATTGAACTTAATTAGCTATGAAAAACGAAATATTATACAATTTTTACATTTTTAGTCTAGGCAAGAAAACGATCAAACTTCAAAGGAGTGCCATTTACAAACCCATTGATCAAATGAGTTGAATAAGTATTAATGGAAGGATTGTGGAAAGTCGGATTCAACGAAACAATTGAAATAGAAATCCGATGAAAACTAAAAAATGAAAAATTTGTAGGACAATTAACTTAAATGAAAATAATTAAAGATGCTTAGCCAAAAATTAATGGAAAGGGTCCCCTTACTTCATGTAATGGGGGGTGTTGGGTTTTCCATACAACAATGATGACACACTAGGCAGAACCAATTATCTCTGGTTAAAGATAATTAACTTTAATTTTTCCAAAGGTTAAAACAATGGAGTTTATGAAATCGTCTAATAGTAAAATAATTCCAAAGGTCCCACATAAAATAGATTAAGAAATATGAGTTTGTAAAGATAAGTACTCGAACAAGACTAGAGTAAAAGTCATGAATCCAAGTTTGGGCATTTTTTTTTTAAGTTACCTAATATAATAATATAAGAAGGTAGAGATATGAGTTTTTGATAAAATCATATATCCATTTTATGATTGTCTCTGACATCGCTTCGCAGCCAGTGAGCTTGAATAGTACCCCGATGAAGTTGTCTTTTATGTCATACAAGCCTAGTCCCATTGCTAGCGAGTGTTCATAGCCCTGATGTGTTTACTTGTATTTCCCATTCTTCCTCTTTAATCACCCTTTTGATAAGCGTATTTCCAAGGTTTTAGTTTATGATGTATTTGAGTGAAAGAGGTGGGATGGTAATAGAGATTTATGTTAAATGGACATATTACTTTCATAATGTTTGCTCCAAATTATTTCCCTGCAACTATCAATTAAAGGATTTTATGTGGAGGGATGGGGTAGATTCATTGTGTTAAACTCAAATCAATTCTTTCCTTGAAAAAGTAAACTCGATCACCTAGAAAGGATGTGTTCCTCCATGAAAAATATTTAAAGCAAGAGGAATTATGGTTCCATAAGGATATTACTTTAATGATAAATGAAATTCACTGATATCAGCAAAGTTAAGATTCCCCCCCTATATGCCAACCATTGTTGAACAAGAAAGTTCCTTTCACATATATCATGGCAGAGCCACCAAAATCAAAACAAAACTGAAAGAAAAAGGAAATGAATTCCTAAGCTAAAGTAAGAAAATAAATCAGCAAACAAAAATAAAAATGAAGAAGGTGAACGGTGAAAAAATCCAAATTTTTAAAAGATAAACTCCAACAAGATAGTTTATACCAATGTCTTAACGAAATGAAGTAAAAGAAAATAATCATGTGAATGTTCCTTCTTGTGTTGAGATTTAGATCAATTTTATCTTGCGGATTAATAAGTGTTTTAACTTCCGATAGCAGTGATGATAAAATTCAGTGACAACATAAAGTTTATGTCTGGTGTCAATTGTTTTGTTTCAAAGCATCATTTTAATCATTTTTCTAACAAAATAAATTCTTAATGAAGCAAACTAAAGTTTCAAAAACTTCCTAGTGTCACTAATTCGATGAGGATCATGACTGAACAAAGGAGAGTGAATTCCAAATCTAATCTGGTGGAGGCATGGACAATTTTATGAGGAGCTTAAAAACAGAGTTTTATATCACCGAAAGTTAAAAACAAACTAAAACTAAAAGCAAAGAGATGAAAATAAATTAAAGTAGGCATATGAACTTACCATTGGAGAATTTTGGTCAATTTTACCTGAGAGATATCAACTTCTCCAATATTAACTCACATATTTCTTTGATTAAAATTAAAAGGATGAAGAAGTTGAATTGAGTGAAATCTTATTGACCCACAATCATCACTTATTAAATTTAAACTAAAACAAGTAACAAACTAGAAGAAAAAAATGTTTCATTTTCCAGGAATATGAAGTAAATTGAATTCATCAGAGATGAGAATGTAAATATGTGATTTAATGAATCACAATCATAAATTCTCTCTTTCATTTTTTGTTCTAAGTTTGTATTAGCCCCACTATATTGAAGTTGATTCAAAATCCCAAATAACATATCTATGTATTAAGATGATTTGAATCTTTAAATGATAAGTATGGGGTGAATATCAAAATTCAAAATAAAAGAGAATTCCAAATAGATTAATCATGATTTATTATATTTAGTTGTTCCAAATTTACCATGAATTGCTACACTACCATAGTGGATGCTCAAGAGTGCCTTTGTAGTAAATGAATATGCTCACTAAAAGATGATTGATATAATAAAATGTGCATTGAATAATGAATCGAAGGAAAACAAATTAAATGAACCACAGGTGATGCAATATTTCATTAGCCATGCAGATTGTTGAGAAGAGTAAAAGAGGTCCATGTGTGTATATCATGAAGAACATATATCTCTTTAGTTAGAAAGTCATATCTATGATGGAATTCTTGGATTTCACAAAGTTATGATTGAAACACATCCAAGTTTTGAGTCATCATGATAACATGTAAGTAGCATACATATTCAAACATAATGGAACAAGACTTCAAGTCATCATAGTGAATTTATCCTTTGATATATGTAATGGATATGATAATGGTAAAATGGAATGTGAGTCCCAAAGAAGTAATCTTGGAATTTGTTTTTAAATGTTTATGATATAATAAAAATCCAAGAATCTATGAATTTGAAATCCTGAGAAAATTCTAGAAAAATGTTTAGCGAATTAGGATTTCCAATTTCATCAGTTAAAGGATTTGAGTCCCTTTGGAAGAAACGAATATGACTCAAGGGAAACAATTTGGCAGTTGTGATGTAATGGTTCAACTTTATCTTCACAATTTGATTATTTGGAACACACATATATAAACTCATAGATAAGATCATTTGCTATAAGCGTTTTGTGCAAAAATTTCCTCCATTTGTAGAAAATTTGAGTTTTATAATGAGCATAAGGATTTGATTTCAGCGGTACCAATGAGAGAGAAAATATGATCATTTACCCATAACATAAATTTTCGAATTTCTGCACATATGAGCGTTATCGAAGAAAAGTATCGGTGAAATATTATAGCTTTATTTTTTTGAAACATGCGATATTATGAACTTTTTATAGGCCTTGACTAGAGATACAAGTAAAAATGAATATCATATGTCTTTTATCGAAGTTTCATTATCGGGTCTGCAAAAGGAGAACAACTGATTGAATTTCGCGATATGAAAATTGTGATATGGCAAGCAGGAAGTTATATCGGGGATCTTGTATCGTAGGTTACCTATCGGGAATGCTTATGATCAAATGTTGTGATATGGATGACGTGGTATTGAGGATGTCATATCATGAAAGTTTTATCGGACATCAGAGGGGATGGGGCTATCGCAAGATCATAGATAATTAGTGCATTCTTATTTGAAAATCTCTAATATGCAATTTGTGATATGTGACGTGGCATTTGTGTGGGACCGAATTTGGATTTGATAAGAGATCGATGATCGGATGATTTAAAATGAGATGTAAAATTGTTAATACACTGATGTGAGATAAAGAATGAATTAGTTTTATTAAATGGATTCAATCTCTTATCGGATCTGGGATATTAGAACTTTTAAATGTATGTTCTAATTGAAATTACGATTTTATGAGAAGATGTGATATCTTTTAAAACTGAATTTAAATGCCATATTGGGTCTAGGGCATCGAAACTTTTAAAACATCTGCTTCAACTAAAATTGCGATTATAAATGGATGCGATATCTTTCAGAACTAGAATTAAATGTGGTATTGGGTTTGGAATTGGGTGGATATCACAATACTTCAATTGATGCTTTATATGAAATGTTTTGACATTAGGATGCTCTGATAATGATATACAGAAATACGACAGGATTGGGACGTTTTAAAATATCCAAAATAGAAGTTCCCAACTCAATTTTTCCTTTCTATAAAACTCCATTCAATAATTTGAGTAACCATTAGATTATTCGATCGGAGGAAAATGTTATCGCAACTTTCTTATGAGGAGAGTTGTGAATATTATAATGATCCAACATGAATTTGCTAATAATGTTTTTAAAAGTCTAAACAAAATTTTAATGAAATATATAAGAAAAATTAATGAATCCTCAAATTATGACAAAACAACTAATACATTCCTGAACATGCTATAGATTTAAAATAGTTGACTTCTTGTTTCAAGTCTCCAAAATCAAAGAAATGAAGACTTTCGAAAAAAAATAGAACATAAATAGGCAATAAATCATGAAAAGGAAAATCAAACAATAGATGAAGATGAACCTTTAAAATGCACACCTGGAAGAATCTTTATTGTAAGTTTACCTCATGAATCTTCAATTTCTCCCGTGTATCTATCAAAATTCTCATACGTTCAAGATAATATATTCATCTAATCTAAAATTATAAGTAATTAAATTTTATATTAAACCCACCTCCAATTTACATCAAATGAGAAGAGTGTTGGCAATGAGCTTTTCAGAAATACTAATGAATCAAGGATTGTCAAGTCATGACAATTCTTTGGATTTTCTTCCTACATGATTAATGTAATGAAGCTTCAGAAAGACAAGAGAATCAAGTGGTTCATAAGTTTCTGATATATTCTAAGACACCTTGTTAGAAGATTAAAGAAATGCCTGAAAATGGGATTCATTTCTTTCTTATTTAAAATCTGAAAAATATATGCAAACATAAAAGAAATTTAGATTTGAGTTAATATATCCCTAATGCTAATTAAATGGAAAGAAACGTGAATAGGTATAGTCATACTTCCAATGTAACCATTCTCTCATTTTAATTCCCACATATATCTACAAATCAATCATTAATAACAAAAATACAAATAAAATTAAACCAAAGAAAATAAATTTGAAAGCAGAATGTGCAAATATTGCTAATATATTATTTACAATTACCATCTCTTGAAATGTCCTTTCCAATTGAATTTCAATTGGATCATAGAAATTTGGATGGATTTCCACTATTGATTGGGAGATGTTCAAAAAAGAAGATGACATGCCAGATCATGAGAATGAGATTTTAGATACAATGGTCTACACAAATTTGTTAGCGTCATGTACAAGTGTTAAAATATTAACAATCTTCCATGAAGGAAAACTTTCCAAATATTTTTCAAAGGGGTCTATGAAAAATGGATGAAAATATGTTAGATATGATGGAAGATTATTAATTGAATTAGATTGGTGGTCATATTGTGAAAATACACTATTTTTTTGGAAGTACTTTGGAGAAGAAAGAAGTGATTGATAATAAATGAACATCAGTTGGATTTGGAAGAGAAATAGCTCTTGATGTGCACTATTAGAATGCGAAACTTCATTTTCCCATTCAGGCAATGCATCAATTGAGTGTTAAATACTTAGATGCTCAATATGCTAGAACAAAACATCTAAAAATTAAAAATTAAAAAAAGAAAACAAATATGAAATTAAATAAACTAAGTGGAGGAAAAATGGTAAAATCAAATCATAATTTACACTAGTGTTACAATTTTTGTTACAACACAATTGGGACTAAGTTAATACAATTTCCTTTTCACAAGACTGGGTTAGAATAATAGAATTTGAATGATTGCTAATACCAACTTGTGAATTAGAAGGAGAATCACCACTGTGAATAGAAATGGGAGCTTGATCATCATATAAATCATAGATTTAGGTTTCTTGAATGCTGAAATCATGAGTATGATTAATTATTTAAAAATGAGAATTGTTTGAAACAATTTCTAAGTTAGAGTGTTCTTTATTTTCACATGTAATCTGACTTTGATCATGAGGATTCAATTGAGAATGAGATGAATCAATATCCTCAATGTCAAAGTAACTATCATAAATGGCCTCATGACATTCATTAGAATTCTCTTCGATCTCATCCAATGTATCAAAACAAGAAGGAATAAGAAGAACATGTTTATTAATGACAGAAGAATGATCAATAATTAATTCTCTATATTGATAAAAATTAATTGGTAATTCATTAAGATCAACCTCTTTGTTTTATGAAATATCATTGATGTTAAGAGGGGATAAATTTTAATCAACAAAAATATCAGGATAAAGGGAAAAATGAGAATCAAAAGAAATGGATTTAAAAATGTCTCTATTTGAGAACTCCGGTGCATTTTGTTCATTGTAAATTTCAGATTTGAGATCATTCATTTGTGTACTTGTTCTTTCTTGAAGAATGTTGCCTTGTTGTCCTGAATTTGACATTTTTTTCATCATAAAAGAGTTCAAAAATTTGTACAACAAATTGTGCGTTATTGAGAATTTTAATCACTGCTTGTACTTACTGATTTATGCTCTAATAGTCTGAATTGACACACATTGTTTTTCAGATGTCAAAGCAGTATCTTCTCCAAGATTATTGCTAGTATCTTTTTGCATTTGGATAGTAAAATTTTCCAAACTTTATGATTGAGATTCACTGACATATGAAGGTGCATCCCAATCATTATCAATATTGTAGGAAGTGCGCACTAAATGTAGGAATTGATTGTACATAATAGAGGGCATTTCATCATCATTTGTTTGCATCTTCATATTGGAATTCTCAATTTTTAATGTAACTGGAAGGACTTTGAGAAAAGCTTGAAATTATTTCACATGGATTATGAATGGTAGGAAGAGAGAAAATATGTTCATAGCAATCTAATAATTCCCGTCTCTTAGGTTTTTCTTCAATTTTAAATTTCAAATAATTTAAATGAAACTTGATGGTAAAATCAATCAAAGATTCATTTTCAAATCTTTGTAAATCTTCAAAATTGTCACATATCTATTCGTAGTTATAGCTGTCAAATTTACAAAGGAACATTGTAACAAATTGATCCCAACTGTGAATTGAGGCAACTAGAAGTGATTGATACTGGCTTTTGGATTTTGCCAAGAATGTAAGAGTAAAAATCCTGCATAAAATTCCTTCATCAATTCCTTGAAAAATAGAATTTGAATTTTTTTGAATGAATTATAAAGCATTATTAATGCAGAGGTATTCTTCTTTCCATTAAACTTTACCTGAGATAAGAGTCTTACCACATCAGAGGGAGTATTGGAAGATGCACGTCTGTAGATACAACTCCAAATTGGAAGCTTAAGAGGAGCCATTGTAATAAAAATAAAATGTTAGAATACAAAGACTCCAAATAGGAAACAAGTTTCAGGCCCTCCTTGTAGCACCAAAATGTTGAAGCCTTGAAATTCTTTGCTACAACATGGGGGATTACACCTTGTCCGGACCTTAAAGCAACTCTTTTTATGTTTGGAATAATGGTTCTGACTAGTTCAACTAGGTCCAATTACCTTCTCTCAATCTCTAATGGATTAAAATATGACTTTCATCTGTTGGCATTATGATTCAGGTTTGGCATTATGGCTCAGGTGTTGTACTTGACGACACCTCACTCAAGTGGCAGATCTCAGTTCAAGCACTCAAAATCATGGAAAATGATATACTCACAGGTAATCCTATGAGAAGCTGCAAACCCGCAGGTACGCCGATCAAGGGGTGCGGACATACCCACAGGTTCTCCGTTCAGAAGGTGCGGACCCTAGTTCACTCAAAATCATGGAAAATGATATACCCGCAGGTGATCCTATGAGAAGCTGTGGACCCACAGGTACGTCGACCAAGTGGTGCGGACATACCCATAGGTTCTCCGTTCAGAAGTGCGGACCCCATTTCACTCACTCCAATGAAGAGAAGTGCGCTCACGTGGGGTTTCTTATGTTTGGCCCTTGGTATTTAGCCCGTCGTTTTTGATCCTATGGTTTTGGTCCGTGGTTTTGGCATCTAAAATATTAAACCCAGGTTTTGGATCCCTTGTATTGTTTTTCTATGGTTTTGATCCATGGTTTGAATAAAGGGCTTGCCTATAAAAAGGAAAGGAGATCTCTTGGCTAGACACTTATGAAAATTGAAAATCTTAAGATCTGAAATTTTGGGTAATCAGTTCTAAAGGATAGAGCTAAATCAAGGTGAAATTGAAGGCGAATCTATTGATAGGTTGTGATCTCTTAGGCGCATGATCAGATCTGTGGATCTGACTGTTTGTGGCACATTGGAGGAATGTTAATTTGGCTCTATTTGGAGGTCCGCAGGTGATCTACAGCTCAGGTGCGGAGGTACGAAGCTCGGCAGAAGGTGCAGGTGCGGAGGTACGAGGCGCAGCAGAAGGCCCAGGTGTGGAGGTACGTGATGCAGGTGCGGGGGTACACTGAGAAACGGAAGGATCAAGTGCGGAGGTGCACTGTTGGGTAGACAGTGCAGGTGCAGATCTTGGCAGAGGTACGCAGTTCAGCAGAAGGGCTAGGTGCGGAGGTACGCAGAGCACAAGAAATATCAGGTGCGGATCTGCGCAGTTTAGACATAGAAGGACTACGGATATTCACAGGTTTCTATTGGTGAAGTTGCGGACTTTTCTTGAAATATTTGTTGGCTGCCTTTTGTCTATTGCTGAAGAGTTATGGGTTTATATTACTGGTATTGTTGTTCTGGTTACTGCATTCTGAAAAGTTATTGGTTGATTATAAAAGGAGATTGGGTGATTCATATGTACTTGTTGATTATTTGATGTTCATGGATCCAGTTTGAAAATTCATGAAACATGGTCCTTAAAGAAGTAAAAGAGCAAAGGGGGTTGTAGCTCCCTTCCAGGAGAGACTGGAAAATGAAAGAGGGTTGTAGCTCTCTGCAGGTTGCAACCTGCGTACTGGTAAAGGACTGCACCAGTACAAAATCATTGTAAAAGAAGTTTCTAATTGAAAGAAGATAGAGACATATTGTAGTAGGTGGTTTTCATCGACATTGGGTTTCCACCTTATATCTGGTGTTCCTTGTGTGATTATCTGTTTTTCTTGTTCTTGCTCATTATTATATGGTATTGACATACAAACTAATGAGCAATATCTGAAGAATATATTAAAGTATAAATATAGAAGATATATTGAGAAGAATTTGATAATACTGATTCACCCCCCTCTCAGTATTATTTTCAACAATTGGTATCAGAGCAAGTCCTTCTGAAGAAGCTTGATCGCTTGAATGAAGTTCTATCATTATGAGAAACTACGAGAGGGAAGCATCAATCAGGCCACCAATTTTTGATGGGACAGACTTCGTATATTGGAAGGTAAGAGTTACTGCCTATCTTCAATCTCTTGGTACAAAAGTCTAGGATATCATAGACACAGGGTATGCTTTTCCATTAGTAACTCCTACAGATCTGGCTGAGAAGAAGAAATATGAAACAAATGCAAAGGCAGTCAATACTCTTTTAGGATGTCTATCTCAATCAGAATTCATGAAGGTTATGCAGTTTAAATCCGCAAAGGAAATATGGGACAAGATTGTTCTAAGCTATGAAGGAGATGATCAGGTAAAATGAGCAAAACTTCAAACCCTCATAATTTAGTATGAAAATCTCATAATGTACAATGATGAAAGTGTGGATAACTATTTTCTTCGTGTAGATGAGATTGTTAATTGTATGAAAAATTTGGGTGAAGAAATAAAAGAGGCTGTTGTGGTTGAAAAAGTTATAAGATCTTTGTCCCCTAGGTTTGAATCTAAAGTTTCTGCAATAGAAGAAAAAGAGAATCTACAAAACCTTAAAATGTCACAGCTACACGAAATTCTAACTGCTTATGAAATGAGGAAAGGAGGTCCATCAGACAGGAGAGAAGCTGCCTTCAAGGCTTCAGGCAAAGGAGAGTACTATGAGTTAGGACATGTGTTAGAAGAAAAAGAAGAATAAAATTTTGTCAGAAATCTTCAACGGGGTACTGGAAGATTCAGAGGTAAGTTACCTTTCAAATGTTTTGCTTGTGGAAGAGTAGGTCACTATGCTGGCAAATGTCCTCATAAGGATAAGATTGATAAGGGGAAGGAACCTGTTAGATGGAACAAGAAACAGAATGCAAATAAGAAAACCTATTACACTCATGAAGATAGTGATGGTCTATGAAATAGTGATGAAGATGAACAAGGTAATAATTATAAAATTTTAATGGCTTTTGAAGATGATGATTACATGAATGCTATAGATGTGGATGGATTTTATGAAGAGATTTCTAGACTCAAGAAATGTTTAGAAGAAAAGAATGTGATCATTGATGCTCTGCAATTTCAACTTGATGAAAAAGGAAAATTCCTTGAGAAGTTAGAATGTGAAATTGTTGGCCTTAGAAAAGAAATTGAGAAAACAAAGGCTCTTAATCTGAAATTTGTTGAAGGATCTGAAACTCTGGATGAGATTATCAATGTACAACGTTCTCCACTAATCAAGACAGGTCTGGGGTATAATGGGGAAACATCTTAAGCATCCACCTCAAAGAGTTATCTTGATGCAGCAAGGCGGAATGAGCAAAAGCCCAATGAAGATCACCAGGTAAAACAGGGACGAATTACATCAAGAATAAACAAAGATTACCAGGTAAACCAGGGGCAATCCATCTTAAGGGTGAACAAAACCTACAACCAGCCACAGGTAAAAACTTCTCAATTTGCTTCAAGAATGGATGACAATAGAAACTACAATCATTCGACTGGTAGATTTGATAATCACAGAAGTTTCTTCAATGGCCAATGTTTCTCTTGCCATAACTTTGGTCACAAAGCAGCTCAATGTGTTGCCTATAAGACAATCATGACTAGAGAAGCTAAAAAAAAAAAGAATTATGACTGGAATTACGAAAAGGACCTATAACAACTTTTCGGCCCTTGAAAATGAAATTGAATGTTCTATTTGTAATAACTTTGATCATGAAGATTCTGAATGTAGGAGAAGGTTTCGGCAGACAAAAGAACAAGCCTCAAGCACTAGAACATGGAGAATAAAGGAACCAAAACCAGAAAGATGTGGGATAGCTTTTTATGCAGAAGGACAGGAAAATCTATGGTACATCGACAGTGGATGTTCAAAGCATATGACAGGTGAGAAAGAAAAACTTGAATCATATACTGCTTTAGAAAAGGGAAAGAAAGTTTCTTTTGGAAATGATAACTCTGCAGCCATAAAAGGAAAAGGCACTGCTCAGTTGAAAGAAAAGGTCAAAGCTGGAAATGTTTTGTATGTTGATGGCTTGAAGCATAATCTACTGAGTGTCAGTCAGATGTGTGATCAAGGAACCGAGGTAATATTTCGATCAAATGGATGTAGTGTTCGTCATCTTGATACAGGAAAAACAGTGATCAAAGGTAGAAGAACTCCAAATAACCTATACATATTTGAAGAAGGACAACAACAATGTTATTTGAGCAAGGATGATGAACACTGGTTATGGCACCGGAGGTTGGGGTATCTAATATTTTTACAAATAAGGAAAGCATGTAAATACCAAGCAGTTCATGGTCTTCCAAATGTGAAAATTCCAGACAACACCATACGCAAATCATGTCAGTTTGGTAAGCAAACCAGAACTAACTTCCTTGAGAAGGAAGGATTAGCCAGCAGGCCTCTTGAACTAGTCCATACAAATGTATGTGGCCCATTTAGGACAAGGTCACCTCGAGGAGAAGAATACTTTATATTATTCATTGAAGACTTCTCCAGGATGGTTTGGTTGGGACTTATGAAACACAAGGATGAAGCATTCAAAAAATTCAAATCTTTCAAAGCCTTGGTTGAAAACGAATCAGATCACAAAATTAAGTGCCTCAGGTCTGACAGAGGTGGGAAGTTTACCTCAAATGAATTTTTCGATTTCTGTGAAGAACATGGAATAAGAAGGGAATTCTCTACAGCTAGGACTCCTCAGCAAAATGGAGTGGTGGAAAGGATGAACAGAACTATTCAACAAATGGCTTGTGCTATGCTTGATGAGCCTAGAACTCCCGCAACCTTCTGGGGTGAAGCTGCATTTGCTGCATTTTTTATTCTCAACAAAGAAAATGTCCGAGTGAACAGCACTCAAACTCCTCATGAGCTCTGGTATGGTGAGACTCCTTCGGTAAAGCATTTCAAAATTTTTGGAAGCAAATGCTATATTAAGAATAATGATGAACAACTTGGCAAACTTGAACCTAGAGCAGATGAAGGCATTCTCCTTGGTTATTCTCCCCACAGAAAAGCATATAAGTGTTACAATAAAAGACTTGGAAGAATTGTTGACATCATTGATGTAGTGGTTGATGAAAAAGGATACATTCCTAGGAAAGTAAATTATGAAAATATCGAAGAGGATGAAGACTACCCTCAAAATCAGACTGATGATGAAGAAGAACCTCAAGAGAGGAGCCAGAGGAACAGATAAGGATAGAAGAAAAGACTCCTTCCAGGTATGTTCAAAAGAATCATCCAGAATCACAAATTTTGGGCCAAAAGGAGGCAGGCATACAAACAAGAAGAACAATTGCAGAAGCCTCAAGCTATTTGGCATTGTTCTTCTCCACTGAACCACAAAATGTAAAAGAGGCATGCAAAGATGAATGATGGGTCAAGGCAATGGATGAAGAACTTGAGTAGATCGAAAAGAACAACACTTGGGAGTTGGTCCCTAGACCAAAAGATAAGAATGTCATAGGAACAAAATGGATCTTTAAGAATAAGTTGAATGAAAAGGGGGAAGTTATTAGAAACAAGGCCAAACTTGTCTGTAAAGGGTATGCTCAACAAGAAGGAATAGAATTTGAAGAAACTTTTTCTCCCATTGCTAGACTTGAGGCCTTCCGAGTGTTCCTTGCTCTCTCAAGCTTTCAGCGGTTCAAAGTATTTCAAATGGACGTGAAATCAACTTTTCTGAATGGAGACTTAGAAGAAGAAGTGTACATTGAGCAACTAGATGGTTTCATTCTTGGGAGTGATCCAAATCTTGTTTGCAGACTAAAAAAGGCTCTCTATGGTCTTAAACAGGCTCCAAGGGCTTGGTACTATCATTTGGACAAATATCTTCATCAACAAGGATTCTCAAAGGATCAGCATAGATAGCAATCTTTATATAAAAATTGAAAATGACAAATTGCTAATACTTGTTGTGTATGTAGATGATATTATCTTTGGCAGCAATGAAGAAGCTATGAGTCAAAGATTTGCCTTGGTGATGCAAAAATAATTCAAAATGTCTTTGCTTGGAGAACTGACATACTTTCTTGGATTGCAAATCCAACAAAATGAAGGCGTTATCTTCTTATCTCAAACCAAGTACCTCAAGCAGATTCTGAAGAAATTTGGCATGGAAGATTCAAAACCAGTATGTACCCCTATGGTTACAGGATGCAGTCTCAGTGCAAATGATGAATAAGCAGCATTGCATCAACCAACCTATAGATCCATGATTGGAAGTTTACTTTATTTGATAGGTACTCGACCAAACATCATGCATGCAGTGGGAATAGTTGGAAGATTTCAGGCAAATCCTACGGAAACCCATCTTCAGGCAGTAAAGATAATTTTCAAGTATCTTCAAGGAACTCAAAACTATGGCTTATGGTATCCAAGAGATACATATCTCACTCTTCATGCTTATACAGATGTAGATTGGGCTGGAAGCGTGGATAACAGGAAGAGCACAAGTGGTGGTGCATTCTTTATGGGTTCCAAATTAGTATCTTGGTTCAACAAGAAACAAAGTTCGATTGCTTTATCTACAGCTGAAGCAGAATATGTGGCTGCTGCATCTTGCTGCACTCAACTTCTTTGGATGATGCAGACCTTGCAGGATTTTCAAATCACTTTTACATCACCTATCTCCATCTTATGTGATAATACAAGTGCAATCAGCATTTCAAAGAACCCAGTCATGCATTCAAAGACCAAACACATACCGATCAAGTATCATTTTCTCAGGGAACAAGTGCTTGAACATAAGGTCAAGTTGGAGTATGTTCCTTCTAAGGAAAAAGTTGCTGATATACTCACCAAACCATTGCCCAGGGAGACCTTTGAATACCTCAGGCAAAAGTTGGGGGTAGTTGATGCATCATCTTGTTGTTGAATCACATCTGTTTTGGAGATTGTTGGTTGTACGCGAGTTTCATATGGGGTATACGCGTACATTTGCCGGGTGATGGAATGGTCGAAGATCGAATGGCATAGGTTCAGGGGGAGCATATATAATGCATTATTGACATTATGGTCACTCAGAAGGAGAACATGGATGCTGATCTGAATATGGCTACAATATGTCTTCTTGAAGATTTTTTTCTTTTGCAGATCTGGTCTATAGTCAGGGGGAGCATGATCAACAGAGCAAAGACTTAAGCATGTTCTCAGGGGGAGCATGATCAACAGAGCAAAGACTTAAGCATGTTCTCAGGGGGAGCATAACCCTTTTCCCTTGATTCCAAAGGGGAAGAATGAATTTGAAGATCGTGGGGTTGCCATCAAGTCCAAAGGGGGAGATTGTTGGCATTATGATTCAGGGTTGGTGTTATGGCTCAGGTGTTGTACTTGATGGCAACTCACTCATGTGACAGATCTCAGTTCAGAAACTCAAAATCATGTTGGGTTGTGTTATATTCTTTCCACAACTAACCTACGTAGTGAACCGGGGGGTTAGAGGGGGGAACCAAGAAGTGTTGTCATACCCACAGATGCTCCGTTCAGAAGGTGTGGCCCCCCAAGTTCACTCACTCCAATGCAGAGAAGAACACTCACGTGGGGTTTCTTATGTTTGGCCCTTGGTATTTAGCCCGTCGCTCATGATCCTATGGTTTTGGCCCGTGGTATAGGATCTAAATTATTGAACCTTGGTTATGATCCCTTGTATTAGTTTTCGATGGTTTAATCCCATGGTTTGAATAAGGGCTTTCCTATAAAAAGGAAAGGAGATCACTTGGCTATACACTTATGAAAATTGAATATCTTAAGATCTGAAATTTTGGGTAATCGGTTCTAAAGGCTAGATCTAAATCAAGGTGAAATTGAAGGCGAATCTATTGATAGGTCGTGATCTCTTGGGAGCATGATCAGATATATGGATCTAACTATTTGTGGCACATTGGAGGACTATTAATTTTGCCCTAATCAGAGGTTTGTAGGCGATCCACGACGTGAGTGCGGGGGTCCGCAGTGCAGGAGAAGGCACAGGTGCGGGGATCCGCAACGCAGTAGAAGGAACAGGTGCAAGGAACACAGCTCTGAAGAAGGCACAATGTACCAGTTGCGAAGGTACGCTGTCAGGCAGACAGTGCAGGTGCGGATCTAAGCAGTGGTACGCAGGGAAGCTGAAGGAGTAGATGTAGAGATACGCAGCACAGAATACCGACTAGGTGTGGATCCACACAGTTTAGACACAGAAGAGCTGCAGATATTCGTAGGCCTCTATTGGTGAAGTTGCGGACCTATCTTGAAACATTTGTTGGCTATCTTTTATCTATTGCTGAAGAGTTCAGGGTTTAGAATACTAGTATTGTTGTTCTGGTTATTGCATTCTGAGAAGTTATTGGTCGATTCATTGGTTGATTGAAAAAGTTGATTGGGTGATTCACATGTACTTGATGATTAATTGATGTTCATGGATCCAGTTTGAAAATTTATGAAACGTGGTCCTTAAAGAAGTAAAAGAGCCAAGGGGGTTGTAACTCCCTTCCAGGAGAGACTGGAAAACGAGAGAGGGTTGTAGCTCTCTGCACGTTGCAGCCTGCGTACTAGTAAAGGACTGCACCAGTACAAAATCATTGTAAAAGAAGTTTCTAATTGAAAGAAGATAGAGACATATTGCAGCAGGTGGTTTTCACCCACATTGGGTTTCCACCTTATATCTAGTGTTCTTTGGTGTGACTATCTGTTTTTTTTTATTGTACTTGTTCATTATTATATGGTTCTAACATACAAGTTAATCATTAATATGAATAATTTAAATGGTATATTGAAAAGAATTTGATAATACTAATTCACCCCCCTCTCAATATTATTTCCAACAACATTGTGAGGAACTATAACTTTAGTATGTTATTTTAAGAAAAAATTCCTAAAGTGTTTGACAAATTTATAAGTTGCATATGCTTTCTTATCTATATCAAAATAATTTAATTCAACCCCTTGAAATTCAGAAGTCATGTGTGAGATGGGTATTTCAATATCATAAGCATTCTTCTAAGTAAGGATTGTTCCATAAGATACATCAAATACAAAGTGTACAATAAAAATCCTTTGTCAAAATCGGGGCTAATTAGTGTTGGAGCAGCAGCAATAGCCTCTTTAATATTTTTAAAATAATATTTTTCTATTTTACCCCATTTAAAAATGTGATCCTTCTTAATCACGTCTTGCATATGTATGGAAGTCTTTGCATATCCATTGATGAATCTCCTAGCAAAATGAATATTCCCAAGAAAAGATTGCATAGTTTTTCTATTATGAGGAAGATAAATGTATAGAATTGCTTTAATTCTATATAGATCAATTACAATTCCAATTTTAGAAACTATAAATCCAAGTAGCTTGCCTTCACTTACAACAAAAATGGTTTTCTTAGGATTTAAAGATATAGCATATTTGTGACATATATCAAAAACATTTATCAAATGATCAACATTTGTTCTCAATTCTTTGTCTAAATAGCTTTATTATCCAAATAGACAACCATAAAATTATTAACAAGTCCACTAAAATCAATATACATTGCTCTTTGGAATTTCCTCATATGTTTATTAGACCAAAAGGCATCTTTTGATAAGCAAAAGTAACCCATTTAGTTCGAAAAGTTGTTTTAATTTGATCTTCTGGTATAACCAAAACTTGGTTATAACCAAACAATCCATCTAGTAAGGAGACCATCTCTAAACTAGTAATAGATTGTAAGATTTGTTCCATAGGAGGAATAGGGTAATTATATTTTTCTTATGATTTGTTAAGATTACAAAAATCAATACAAATCCTTATGTCCCCATTCTTCTTTCAGATTGGAACTAGATTTTGAGACCCATTGAGAATGCCTAACAGGATAAATGATTCTACCCTTCAAAAGTTTATTCAATTCATATTCAATTTAACCTTCGAGTCTAGGATGAATTTTCCTAATTTTTTGATGAAATGGTTTAGTGTCTAGTTTTACTGGAATAACATGTTGAATTATTTTCGTATCACAAACCTTCAAGTCATCATATGTCCATGCAAAAACATCTTTGTATTCCTTAAAAAAAACTGATAAATTTTGTTCGTTCAACATGAGTACAATTTGTTCCTAGATTACATTCTATGGATTTTTATCAATTCCTAAATTTACAACTTCAAATTGCATCGAGAAACTATAGGTTTTATAGTTATTACTTTCTTTGCACTTATTTTGAAAAACATAAAAAAATTTGAGCCAAACTATTGATTTTGGGATAGAATTTTGCGATTGACGTTTGTCTAGAAAATCTAAATTTAAGTGGAAAATATGTTGACCTTCATATATTATTGATCCTTTGAAAGTATCTTCCATAGTAAATAAATACTTTTTTGGTCATCATCATCAATAACTCTCCAATTAGAGATGTTGTCAAGGATAGATGGCCTAAAAAGGATTTCTATAGAGAATTATTCAAGAGAAAAGTTTTCAACTGCAAGAAACCTTGAAGCAACATTAGCCAAAAGGTCAGTGTCATTCTTTTGTGAATGAGGTATTGAATTTAAATCAAAACTTTCAAAGTTTTTGGCTAAATTCCACACCTCTTGCTTGTAATTCTTTAAATTATTAGAGACACAATGAATGGTTTTATTACATTACCTAAATATTATTTCTGAATCACCCAAGACTTTAATTTTCTTAAATTTTGTCTCAATAGTTTTATGAATCCCTATAAGCAAGGCTTCATACTCAGCAACAATATTAGTACATTGAAAGTTAATTCTACATGAAATAATAAACTTATTACCTTATGGATCTAGTAAGACGCAGCTAACACCAACACCTTCTAGTGATTTCAAACCATCAAAGTATAAAGTCCAGAAATCAATATTTACATCATTAGCTAAAATAGAAGGAGAAGAAGAATATCACATTTTATTTGAATATAAGGAAGGAGATGTAATGAAATTTAGACTTTAAACTTATGATGCAAGAATTAAATATTCCTCACATGCATAATTACCCAAAATAGTGTCAAAATAATAATTACCTAATGAACCTTGTGAAAACATAACCTATTCATTCGATTTTTCAAGATCGGTTACAATATGTTTCATATGATTTTCCCTTCCTACTTTGATCTTATTAGGTCTTCCATTTAATGGCAGCCATAAATGTGACCAATCAGTTGAGAAATATCCATTTAATTTTTCATACTAGTCTCAAGTAAGTAACAAACCATAAGACACTAGAGAATTTATAACAATGATATCAATGATCTAAAAACATTTAGTATTGGAATAAAGTCTTATAACAACATATTTAATCTCTCCAAGTACCTTAATGCTTAATCTTTCAAGTTGCACATTTACAGTAGTGGACTATATGAGAGCAAGATTTAATTTTCCAGCCACTAACAAAGTAAAAACTTATGAACAATTAGTGGCATGTAAATTAGATTTATGTGAGGTAGTACATGTTATCTTCCATGGAACATATTGGTTCTTCTATCATGGTATTTCAATGTAAAAGAACATGTGTGGTGTGAAATTCAGTTATATGGTCCCAATATAATGTATTCATTCAGTGAGCACATCGCATAAACTGAATTTGTGAAATTAGGTGGTGGTAGGGAGAGGACTATTGTGTGTAAATTTGTAAATTTTAGTTTAATTATTTTTATTTTTATGGTAAATAAATCATGTATTTATTTTGGCTCTCTTAAATTTTTAAATTGATATTTGAAAAAAGATTGATCAAGATGGAGTATTGATATTGATAAATAATTATATATTATTTTATTTAAAATCTTAAAATTAAATATGTTAAAAATTGTTATGGAGATTAAATATTTGAATCAATAAATAAGAGATGATGGTGATTTTCGAAATGTTAATATGATATATTCATATTTCAACATAAAAGTAAGAATGGAATAGAATGTTATGCTCGTTGATGTGGATGTTTCTTTAATTTTTAAATGAGAATGAAAAGGTTTCATTTATTAAGTATTGATAAGGATTCAATTATTTGAAGCGAAAAATATTTTTTAGGGTGTAAAATTTGAGTAAAGGTTTACATATTGGTAATTTTGATTCATTTAGATGCTTGATAGATCCAATATTAATATAGATCTAAGTATACTCTAGTGGTGGTAGGCAACCATTAAATATTATCTATAATATACCAAGTACGATCAAGAAGGTAAGTTCAAAAGTTACATGATAAATAAAGTGAATAGTAAATTAATATGTTAAATGAAGCAGGTAAATAGTAACAAAATTCAATGCAATGCCCATAAACAAAATATATACTAACTCAGTGACATAAATTAAATGGCTAGTAAATGTGGATAGGAATCAATCCATAATAAACATTCAAACACTTCTTATGCCTTCACACATTGCTAAAATAAATTTAAAAAAATAGAAATAATATATATTATATATATATATATTTATATATATATATATAATAGATATATAGGTATAGGTATAGGTATAGTATAGGTATATGTTATATGTATATGTATATGTAATATGTATATTCTATATCTATATCTATATCTATATTATATATATATATATATATATATATAATATATATATATATATATTATATAGATAAAAACATGGAACCCTCACTTTTCCATGGAGATTCTTAATCTGTAGATAAGTTTTGTTACAATGTCTGGCTTATCCATACATATGCTCAAAAAGTAATAACTTACTTCATATGACACTTGTTCATAAGACATTTTTTAATAAATCAATTTAATTAAAAGGGAAAAAAAACATAACTACTTTCAAGATAAATCTCAGCCTTTCATTTTTGTTATTACTATGAATATTCTAGAACGTTATATGGAGGTTGAATCCATATCATACACTTAATAATTGGTGATAATTAAATTAAAAAGATGGAAACCTTATTCCAAAATAGACACCAATTATACAATGAGTTTTTTCAAATCTATTTTAACCTCTCTTATAGCCACAAATGTTATTTGTCTCAGAATTTCATATCAGTCATATGAGAAAAGGGGTTGAAATCAAAGGTCATTTAAACATTTAACTAGTGGTATTGTAATAAAGGTTATACCATGCCTCTGTTCATTTTAACATTAATAGTTTCTTTCTCTAATAACAATGCATCTAGCTTCATGTATCCTTAGTGTTATAATTCTATTTTCCACCTTGGGCCTCACAAGGGACATACTAATGTCATCAGACTAAAATGAATTATTTTTTTGACATCAAAAAAACCATTTTGTGCATGATTATTCCTTGGCCTCTTTCAAGGAGTGACTAGTTTTCAAAAAGAACCTAGTTTCTTTTTACCAATTAGCAACAAAGAACCAACTCTGGAACTTTCCAAATTCAATGATTTTTTAGGAAACTAGCTCGAGTTAGTTTGGCCATGATCCATCGGAAGCCTTAGATCCTATCATTGATATGTTGTTCATCAAATTTTAATTGTGAACCTATCACCAAGATGTCTTGAAGCCTCCTCCACCATTTTATCAAAAAAGAGTAGTTCAAGAGGTAAACATGTGGAGAAATCATTGCTTCCTTTTGCTTCTAGAGTATAGAAAAAGAGACCCTTAAAATTCTCTACAAGTTCATTCACACTTGGATAGAAGGTTAAGGAGGGCTAAAGGAACTTGAAGCCAAAAAATTCCTCAACAAGTCTCAAGGTAATATTTTGTTTCTATACTTTCTCTTTATCTTTAATATTGATCTTGGATTTTCTCCGCCAATGTTCATAAATTCTTGTCATTTATTTGCAATCATTGGAAAATATATTTTTACTTGAGTTGAATAGATCATATCTAATTGTCACATATATTCTCATTGTGTCAATGGATTTGAGGGAGGTATATTTTCATTTGTGTGCAAGTTTATGAAGCGTTGGAACCAAGGTTGGATTCTTGGGGCTACATCAACTTGGATCACTTGAGACCACCAAGAATAAGATAAGATTTTCCTACCCTTTTTTCCTCGTTTGTATAAATTAAATGAACAATTCTAGGTCTAGAGTGTAAATCCATAGAGATGTATTGCTTTATCTATCTTTGATACATGATAGATTAGAGAAGTGACCCTCTTGTCCCCATGAAGAATTCTCTTACAATAGAACTAGCGACTCCAATAGCGATAGCCCAGTTTTCCTTTCTTAGTGTAATAAGTTCCATTAGTTATTTTTTTCTTCTAAGTATTTCTGGGAGCTTAGGGATATTTGTTGTTGTTGTCTAGAGGCTTTGAAATTCTTGGACCTCTCAAATATGGGTCTAATCTATTGAATTTCCCAAATTATTCATATTTTCTTAACATAAGAAACCAATCACTTGTTGATAGCTATAAAGATGTGATTCTCACTTGTTTCATAGTCGTGACCTAAAATGACATTGTATAAGTGATAGTTTTATAATTTGTTGAAAAAATCTCTCAAATCTATCTCTAATTTATCTCAAGGAGGTTACAAGTGTAATATAATTAATCCCTTGGTACTTGGATAGTTGGATTTTATTCCATTTTATTTTCCATTTCGATTTAGAAACCTCTTATAACCATTTGTTATTGCATAGTTTTCGTGAACACGATGTAGTTAATAGTGATATGGAATAACTTCCTATGCATATGTAGTAGATTTATGTTTTTATCTGCATCTTCGCTTAAAAATTAACGAAAGTTTTGCATACATATAGCCATTTGGTTTAAAATTTTTGGGTGTTTCATCAAGGAGAATTTTTTAATGGTGATATTTGTGAATATGCTTATATGCAACACCCACATGGCTTTATCACTATTGAAAATTCAAGTTTGGTATTCCAATCAAATAGGTCTTTATATGGTCTTAAGCAAGCACCTAGATCTTGGTAAAAGAAAATTGATACTTATTTCTTAAAATATGGTTTTAGACAGTGTATATTTAATCTAAATATGTATGTAAAGCATTCTAGTGATGAAATCCTCATTTTTGTATTGTTAGGTCCCTATACTACTAGTATAATTGTTTATTGTTATTAGTACAACCCCCTTATTATATTGTTGTGCCCATGTAGTCCCCATATTGTTATTATTATGCCCCATAGAAGCCCACTATTGTTATTGTTGTGCCCCTACAATATTATTGTTATGTAGGCTCTCATTGTATTGGGACCCCTTAGACTCTTATATATAGAAAGGAGGTCTTGTCGTTTGTATCATCCAAGAATTGTTCATTTGGTGTAATGGAAAGGAGGTTGCCCCCTCGAAGAGGCTTATTTCTAAGGCATTCATCTATCTTTTCTATCTTTTTGTGAGCTGGCTTCATAACATTTGGTATCATAGCTTTGGATTCTAGGGTTTTGCTGCTCCAAACAGGTCATCGTGGAATTTTTGCTATAACTTTGTTTCTCCAACGTTTCAGAAGCTAAAACAAAAACCCATTTGAGCTGAAATCGTTCTGAACCTCGGATCCAAATTTCAGATCTTGTCTCGCTATATTTTCGGATATATGATCTAAGGAAATTATGGTTTTTGCAAGCTCCATAATTCCATCTCAAACAAGTCATCATGGAAGTTTCACTATAATTTAGATTCTACGAAATTTCAGAAACTGAAATTAAAACCCATTTGTGCCAAAAACATTTTGAAGCTTGGATCGGAATTTTATATCTTGTTTCACTATATTTTCGGAGATATAGTCCAAGGCATTTAGGGTTTGTTTTAGGCTCCTGAATTACATCCCAAACAGGTGACCTGAGAAAATCATCATAACTTTCTCTCTGGGCATCAAATTGAAATTTTGTAAGAAGCTACAAAAAGAGGACGGACTGTACTTTTCTGTTTATTAATTTCAGGTCCGAATGTCGAAACAGTAATACGTGGAACTCCGTACAAGTTCGCTCTACTAAACAAGTATATAAGAAGGTCATCTTGGGAGATTGGTCATAACTCTTTCTTGAAGAATCAAATTTCGATCAGACTAGTGGCATTGGAAGGAGGATGGCAGTATTCGCATTTTCAGACCTTGGAATCATAAATTCTAGTTATAGTCGTTTCAAGATCATCTCTTAAAATCAAGAAAGGAGATATGAGGAAGTTTGATGGCAAAGATCCGGTAAATTGGATACTACAGATGGAGCAATATTTTGATCTACATGAGGTGCAACTATTACAAAAGGTATGTATGGCATCTTTATATTTAGAACCAAATCAATTTTTATAGTATAAAGGGCTTTGTTCTCGTAAACCACTTGTCACGTGGTCATTTTTCACAGAGAAAATGATAGCACATTATGCGGATACAAAGAGAAACACCTTCTTTAGCCAATTGATAAATCTCAAACAATAGGGTTCAATGGCAGAGCACATTGAGGACTTTCAAAAATTGAATATAAGGGTAAATGATATTCCAGAGAAGCAAAGGATTGATGTTTTCATAGGGACTTTAAAGGATAACATTCAACATGAGGTTCATCTTTGGGAACCTGATTCATTAGAGAAGGCATTCAGG
>APFE030176727.1:4654-18224 GCA_000404065.3 Pinus taeda
CAAGTGAAACTGAATAAAATTTTCCTCCTGTAAATTTTTGGGTGTGCGAACAAAATGTGGTAAAAGTGTTTTCTTCTGGTCCATACCATCAATTATCAAACCCAAATATTTATTTAGATTATCATAACACTTCTTTCGATGCTTGTATACCTTTTTCCTTTCATTTGTTTGTTGTTCACGATGCTCCTGAAGTTCTTTGACAATTGAATCTACACAACATAAAAGAAAGCCATTAAGAAATATGTTTTCATACTTGATAAATATACAATTTTAAAAGTTAAAGTTATGAATGTTTACCTCTTTCTGACCCTTCGTATTTGACCCTTTTTTATTTAAGAGAAGCACATGTACTGCAAATCCTCATCCTTGTCTTCTTAGGAATACGGACATTGTTGAATTATTTCTTCCATACCTTCACAAAATATTGATATGTAATAAACCGGCCATGTCCCTCAACACCTTCTGCATATTCTTTGTATAAGTTGTAGATTTCTCGTCTTGAAAAATTATCTGGAATATGTATTGTCTCTCTATTTGGCATACACTCTTCATGCTTTGAAAAGAAATCTTTCATCCATGACATTGCAGTATTTGATAATGGCCCAAACTGTCTTTTATGACGTACTTCAGAATAAAATGTGGGATCCTTTTCCAAATTTTCTTGAATTCTCGAGAGACGAAAATTCCCAATTGAATGAAACATTTTGACATTTTTTCTACAGATAAATAAAGTCCTAATATGATAATCATAACCTGATAATGTAGATTGCATGCACCCAACTAAATATGAATTTTGCATACTTTTATTCATTGACAAATATCTCATCCTACTCTCTAATGCAAATTTGAAATCCATATGTTTCAAGCAATCTTTTTGGCAACATTCACTTGAAATGAGTGCGTTAATAGAACTTCTTCTCGTCAGATATTCTGCTCTACCCCTTGTATAACTAGAACATCTTGCATTGATACGAAAAGGTCTGCTCCTACTCCTTGATATAATATTTCTTGGCAACATCTCTATCATTGGATCATCATTTGTATAAGGATTTTCATCATCATTAAGAGGAACGTTATCGACACTATGATCAGCTATGCTTTTCAAACACTGACTTGGAGGATATTCTTCATCTTTCCCTTTTTCAGTGCTACTGTCATAGTCTTTAGAATTCAGACTCAATGGAAAATTTGACTCGATGTTTATTGGATATTCTTCCTCATGTGCATTTTCAGTGCTGCTCTCATAGTCCATAGAATTAGGACTAAGTGCATCATCCTATCCTTCATCATTGCTACCTTTATACTCATTAGAATTAGGACTAAGTGCATCATCTTGTCCTTCATCACTGCTGCTTTCATAGTCCTCGGAATTAGGACTAAGAGGACATCGTGACACTCCATTCTTTTGAAATTCATCATCACACTCTTCATCACTGTTGCTCTCACAGTCCTTAGAATTAGGACTAAGTGGACACCATGACACTCCATTCTTTTGAAATTCATCATCCCGCTCTTCATCGTTGTTGCTGCCATAGTCCTTAGAACTAGGACTAATTGGACACCGTGACACTCCATACTTTTGAAATTTATCATCCCGCTCTTCATCAAAGCTGCTCTCATAGTCCTTAGAATTAGGACTAATTGGACACCGTGACACTCTATACTTTTGAAATTCATCATCATGCTCTTTATCACTGCTGCTCTCATAGTCCTTAGAATTAGGACTAAGTGGACACTTTGACACTCCATTCTTTTCAAATTCGTTATCACGCTCTTCATCATTGTTGCTCTCATAGTCCTTAGAATTATGACTGAGTGGACACCGTGACAATCCATTCTTTTGAAATTCGTCATCATGCTCTTCAACACTGTTGCTCTCATAGTCCTTAGAATTAGGACTACGTGGACACCGTGACACTTCATTTTTTTGAACTTCACCATCATGCTCTTCATCATTGCTGCTTTCATAGTCCTTAGAATTAAGACTAAGTGGACACCGTGACACTCCATTCTTCTGAAATTTGTCATGAAGCTCATCATCACTGCTGCTTTCATAGTCCTTCGAATTCAGACTAAGTGGAATTTGTGACTTTTTATTTATTTGAAATTCTCCATCCCCTCTTTCATCAGTGCTGCTCTCATAGTCCTTAGGATCAGGACTAAGTGGAAGAATTGACTTTCTATTCATAGCGGAAGAATTCCCGCTATATTTATCCATATGAATAGAGTTGTTACGCGATAAAGATGTTGATGCTGTATAAATCGAAACTTCATTATCAGGACAATCCACCCCTTTTAAATAGAAGATGTTGAATGATACAAATGGAAAGTCTTCTAAAGATATTATATAGCTTAGAGAATGAAATTTTCCCTCAAAAAATTTCCCCCCATAAAAATTCGCGAAAATATTTCCCTCTTAAAAGTTTGTGAGATTTATTTCTCTTCATTATTTTATTCTACAATTTAATGAAAAATGTAAACTAAATTTTTTTATGAAATAAATCATTAAAGTTAAAATTGTAAACTACAACTTCTACCTAAATTATTTTTAATAGTCAAGTATATAATATTTACTAAATAATTGAATGTTGTTGTTGTTGTTGTTGTTTTTTTTTTTTTTTTAACATTCTGAAACAAATTAATCCCACATTCACCCCGCTGTAAAACAATTCCATAATATTCTCTTTATTATATTTTCCTTCATCGCTATAAAAAAATTAACATGTTAAAATTTTTTAAAACTAATTAATCTCGTATTCACCGTACAGTAAAACATCTTTGTAATTTCAACTATATACTAAAATTCCATTATCACTATTACTCACATTACATCAAGGTCTTCTGAGGTTCGTTGAAATACTTGGAGCGAATTTGTGGAGCAGCTACATTGTTATCAACAACATATTCAACGAAGAATTCTCGCAATTGAAAAGCCAGTTAAATTTTTTCTTTGAAAATTCTCATATTAAATTAGTTTAATGAAGTATTTTTATTTTATTTTATTTTTTTTTTATTCTTTTTCTCTCTTTGTCAGCCAAATTAACATATTTCCATTATGAGCATGGTGGGCCTAGCAATCTTGGGCACCCCAATTGCATCGGCCGGCCACCGCCTCCTCCGCACACCTACTGGTGCCTCCTCGCCCGCCCCTACGCCTCCGAGCATCACACCCACCCCGCAATCGGCGTCCACCCACCGCCCCTTACCCCTGCGACCGTACCCCTATCCCCTTTCGCTCCCTCGGTCTCCCTTACCCGTTCCCGCCCCCCACGGGGCCCTACCTCCCCTTCCAACCCCCATTCACCCCATCCACCCCTTCCCCCTCCTCACGTCACCCCCCTTACTCTACCCCCTCACCACACGCACCCTACCCTTCCCACTACCTCCACGCCCCATCCCTTCCCCCAACCGCTTACCCCCACGCCCCTTTCCCCGAACTGCAACCCCCATCCCACCCCTACCACACCTCCCCATCCCACTGCCCCCTCTCCTCGCCCCCCTCCCCCTCTCTCCTCGCCACCCTGCACCCTTTTCCCCCACTGGACCCACCCTTTGCCCCCCTTCGCCCCCCCCTACCCTTTGTCGCGGCTCGCCCTTGGTTGGCCACCCAGGCGGGCTGTCGAGGTGGCGCGGAGTGGGCGGCGTGCCCACCTCGAGCCACCCCGACGGCCCGCCTGCCCGTCCGGGTGGCCAGCCAATTCCCGGAATAAGTCAAAATGTTTTGAATACAATTATTATGTGCTTGGGGGGAACTATTCTGTAGAAGCTCAAAGACAATTGATGGAGGAATATCCTAATAACCCATGTTTTGAAATAATGAAATGTATCATTTATGCTGGTTTATCAGATACAAAAGCAAAGTTAGTGGCATGGGATCATAATTCAGATAATGAATATAGGATGTCTGACTTTCATCCAAAGGGTTAGATTTATTCATAGTGAATTTCAAGAAAAATGTGTTGGGGATAGGATAAATGCTACTGCAGAATTCCGAAAGGAATGTTGTATGGAAATAGGCTATCAAATTGAAGAGAAACTCAATTCAAAAGGTGGAAAACACAACCTTCCTAGTGATATATTCAGAGGTGTTGATAACATTTTCCAATTGGCATTTAGAACTAGGATGTTTGGAAGTTGATTGATGAGATTTTCAGCATGTGGCAAAACATTGGCATTAAAACCTAGAAGGTCAAAAAGTCTAAGCCATTGATATGTGGCGGCAATAAATCAGCTCCTGAATTGAAACAATTTCCAGAAGATATGACTATCACACCTTGGAGAGCAATGCAAGGAGTGAAAGATGAAAAAAATTGTTAAAACAATATTATCTCGTGTGAAGTCAGGGGAATTATCATTAGAGGAAATGTCTGAGTAATTTCAAAAGTAAGTTTGTTGAATTATTTTTATTTATTTCTAAATTATAATTTTCTTTTAAATAAAACATGTTGTTCTTGGTAGTATTTGTTATACATATCATTATATTAACTTTTTGTTACTTTATTTATGCAGTCACAAAATTTACATGAAAATTAAAAAACAAATGGGTAAATGGTTGAATGAAGATAGTTGGGATGATGTTGTATGCAACTATCCAGATTCAAATTCTACATCAACATTAAAAGCTTTTTATCTTGCATTTAAAAATGTATCTTGATTTACACATTCATTTTTATTCATCTGTGTACTATTTTTAATTTATAACTTACACATATATTTGTTTATTTTATAAAAGATGAAGAAGAATGATAATGGAGTGCCAACTAGCTTCAGAACTTTTATTGAAAAAATAAAGATCGAAAGACTGAGGAAGCAACGTATTAAGAATGTTGACCTTGATCCAGCTCTTACTCATTTCAATTGGAATGGGCTAGACAATGTTCAATATCAAGTAATACAAAGCGACTGTGAAGACATTACTAAACTCATACCTAAAAGGGAGTATGCCCTAGTTATTGCAGATACTCCTCATGGTTTCAATATTCCAAACATTGACTATGATAGTGACCCTTATACTTATCAAGCTCTTAGTAAAGTGGTTGCGGGATTTGTAGAAGTCACGTCATCACTAATATGGAGATTTGTGACATTTCATTCAGACACACAATTGGCAATGATATTATCAAGCTTTAAGGGGAAAACAAATTCAAGGATGCAGCTTACATGGCAAGACGTTTAAAATGTATATTTGATTAATGTTGAAAAATTCATTTATATACAAGTTGATTGAACTTTTAATATTTCATGTTACAGGCAAAAGTCAAATCTTTTTAACTATAAAGATCAAATATTTATAAATGATTATGAGTTCATTCATATTGATAGTTGGATAAAAGACGATAGCTATATGTCTATGATTTTTAAGCGGGTAGATGGAAAGAGTCATAGCCAAATACCGACTTATGATGTTGTTGTGAGAAAACTAACATATGAAGACAAAGAAGCAAAATGAGAGATAGTTAACATTTATAAAAAACCACAATTATTAATTAACTATCTTATAGACATATGTTCAAATGAAGGAGATTGGGTTCTGGATTTATTTTTTGGCTCAGGTAAATTTTATTATATAAAATTGAATTTCAATATGTTATTTTTTAATTAATATGTCATTGTACTAATTTACTTCATTATTCCTTTTGTGCTTGACAATTAGGTACAACACTAGCATGTTGCCTTAAAAAAGGAAGAAATTGCATTGCAATTGAAAAGATCCATTACAGTGCAATTTCATTCAACAAAGTATTAATGCTCTTCAATTTCTTCCAAATGCAATACAAGAAATTGGGTTGAAGAAAGGGCACTTTAGTGAATCACATGTGGCAAAAAAGGCAAAGGAACCTCAACCACCATTACATGGGATGTTTGGAAAGACATACATTAGGAGATTCGTAGACATCAAAGTTCCATTAGAAGACGAAAATGAGCAAAAGGAAGTAGAAAATATTGTAGAAGAAGACAATGATGAAACTCTAGAGGGCGTAGAGTTTGGATTACGTGACATTGTTGATTAAATTTAAATTATGCTTAGAAATCAAGCTCATTTTTTGTAACTATTAAGCAGTTATACTTGCAATGTTTTGACTTTGACATTTAATGAGAAGAATATACACTCAATTAAGGTTGTTATGCGTTCAATATTTGTAATATGTGATTTTCACATTAATTCTTAAGCTATTCATTATTTTTGAAAAAAAAATGATTATTATTATTTTTTGACATGAAATTTATAAAAAAAAATATTATTTAACTATTTTTAGTTAAACTTTCCGTATAAAAATTGTGATTTTCACATGTCAATTGTAGCAAAAAAACTATCAAAACGTGTAGTTTTTTAATTATATTTATGTTAAAAATGGCTATTTTTATGTTTATTGTTAAAAAATATTGTTTTTTAGAAACAATTATTTATTGTGGATTGAAAAATTAATTAACGATGTATAAATATGTAGAATATTGAAAATTCAAAATATCGACCTTCTTCTTTAAATATGCGAAACAGTAAAAACCTCACTACAAAAAAAATAAAATTAAAATAAAAACAAGAAAATATGAAGAAAAAAACCACTACAAAAATTAGTAAATTTACAAAATAATTATTTACATTTCATACATTAGAAAATAAAAATAAATAAATAAATAAGCCTTTTAAAAAGAGGGCCTCATGTAGAATTACCACGTTTTTAAATCAGCATAAAAAACACTACCATTATAAAACTCAATGTACATAAAAAAAAAATTATAGTGCCAAAAACTAAGCTCTACAAAACACGTGTGTTCTGCATCACCCCTTTTCAAAATAGGGTCACCTTTTTGCTATCTCTACAAAACGGTAACAGTATGGGTTCCCATTTCAAAGTTTACATTGTTAATAATAAGTCTTGCATATTTTATCAATCATAGTAGCTGTTAGCACTCCAGGAAACTCTCCTAGGTTGTAGCTTGGAGATGCCTGGTAATGTATAAATCTTCAATATCGTTCTCTAAACTATTGGAATGGATTGGGGTTTGGATCAAGTCAGATAACTGTTTCAACTCTGTTTTCACTCAAGACATGCATGAACACCCTCGGCTTGACAAGGCTTTCGACCATTAATGCTCAATAGTTTATAGATTCAATGAATAGATGGAGAATCCTGACTCTACCAGCAGATACATACATAAACACATATGAATGGCTAGCTACATAAAGTAAATGAAGCTTGCAAATCTAATTTATCAATGCAGAGATAAGATGACAGTTATCTGGCATTAGACACAAAAGAAAACATGAATAAATTATTCAAGTGCAAGCTTAGAACAGACGAGAAGATGGCAATTGAACATGTAACAACAAAAGAAGCTTATATTACTGGAATGAAGATGAGACGTTGGGAGGAACAACGTTTCCACAGTGTCCACAATTTGAACCCCTATTACTTCAAACTTTCAACCATTTATAGGCTTTTTACAATACTCTCGAACTCTCAGAGGCTCGAGATGTCTTAATCTATCCCCTTTGTCTTCTAACTACTTGATTCCATAACTAGACAAACATGAGCTCAAAGAGCTTTGTTTATAACAAACACGGTAATAAAATTCTAGTAATTTTGCCACGCTTTCAGGTGGTTCACTCGTGCCAGCATTGTTCCATGATCATTTTTGTTGGTTCGGCTGCATCGTGCTGTTATTTTTTCCCCTTTCGGCCATGCATTCCGTTATTTCAATTCAACTGTCCAACTGTCAAAAACACCAACAAAGCCAACAAATTTCCTCCCCGGGTGACTGGTGGGAAGTGGGGTACGGGGGCACGTTGGTCATTGGATGGTGTGGATCGACGGTCAGGATGTTGGTCAGGTGGCGGAGGATGAACTATGGTGATCATGAACGAGGGCCGTTGGAGGAGGAGGAATGGGCGGAGGAGATCAATCGCCAGAGGCTTGAAGTTGTGGCGGGAGTGGAATAAGTTCGAGCCGTCTGATCTTAGATGGGTAGATCAAACAGCTATCGGGCAGAGGAGGTGCTCGAAGGATAACGCCCGTGAGTGGTTTACTCAAGTGGAAATGGTTTATATGGGGTGGTCATCGAGTGGTTAGTGGTAAAAGTCGGAGCCCGCCTGATACCATTCATTGAGTGCCACATAGCAGCGGAGGAGAGAGAGGAAACCGCTTTATCAAGCAGGTATCCCTCTCTCTTGTTTTCCCGAGTGATATGCACGAGAGCCGTTAGATCTAGCGGAAATGATCTAACTGTAGGATTGGTCGAAGCAGGTGAGCGTATAACGTTGGTCAGATGAAGTGTGGACCGTATGGGAACCTCTCCATGACAGAAAAATAGACCGTTTCCCTCCTTTAGTCTTCAAAATAGCAGCACTACACCTCAGGGCTAACACTGGCTCCTTCTCGGGATGAAAGCCTCAATGTGAGATTTCAAAAACTATAGACTACTGCCTTTCTAGTAACAACCAAAACAAACTTATCTCCTAGTGTTCCATTGGGCATGGAGTTTATTTGCATAGAAAACAAAAACTAAAAGAAAAACGATTACAATGTTAAGGCCTTAAAGCCTGATATGAAGTAAAGTTTCAAAAACCGCCCATTGACTGGGCCATCAAAAACACCTTCCCCCTCCAAATTGTGTAGAATGAAAGTATTGTTCATCTGAACTTGAGCAATGACAAATGGTCCCGTCCATAAGGCATAAAATTTACCATGGTTGCCCTTCTTTTCCTTCAATGCATCCCATTTGAGAACCCAGTCACCAACCTGAAAACTGTCCATTTTTGCCTTTCTATCAAAGGTTTCTTTGATCTTCTTTTGATGAATTATTTACTTCTCAACTAGTGGTTCTCTGATCTACTGTAATTCAACCAAGTTGATCATTCTTCTTGCCATGTCATTCTCTTCATCATGTTCTTCTTGCAAGAATTTGGCTACATGGAGAATCAGCTGGATAAAAAAAAACAGCTCAGCGCCATAAACCAGCTTAAATGGAGAATTTCCTATGGACTTCTTGTTGGTAACTCTGTCAGCCCATAGTGCAAACTTCAACTTGGAATCCTTATCTTTACAAGACTCTTGTTAAATGATTCTGCCAATCCATTGCCTTGAGGATAATATGAGATAGAATGCACCAATTGAATGCCCATGGATTCACACATGTCCACCAATTCTTCTGCCTTGAAAGCTGCTGCATTATTGGTGACTAGTTTGGTTGGGCAACCAAATCTAGTGAAAATATTCTCATTCAAGAACTTTATGATAACCTGATGATTAGCATGTTTAGTGGGTATAGCCTCAATCCATTTGGTGAAATAATCAGTGGCTACCGAGATCCATTTGTGTTGGCCACTGGAATGTGGATTGATCTCACCTATGAAGTCCAAGCCCCACTGTTGGAAGGGACCATTGGCATGTACTGGCTTCAAGGAAAAGATTTTAGTTGTTGTCTTCCTGCAAACCTCTGACATTTGTCACAAGACTTCACAAAAGAAAACACATTAGAGAACAGAGTAGGCCAATAATACCCAGCTCTTGGTTTTCCAATAATGATGCCCTCCACAGATGCTAGAATGGAACTGGTGCATGACTTCCACAGATTTTCCTTTGTCTAGACATCTCAAGAGGATCTCTAATGGGTCTCTCCAATAAATCAGGATTTTATTAATGCAGAATTTGGTTGATCTAAGCATAATGGCCCGGGCTTGACTTGAGCTATGCCCTGGAGGGACTTCTAGCTTCTGCAAAAAATGAACTACACTGGAATACCATTCACAGCTGGTTAGATTTTCAGCCAAACACTGATTCTGCTCTTGCTCTTCTGTTGCTTCCTCTGTCCACTTACCACTTGAATTTGAACCCATGCAATTGATGTCTAACAAAATACAATTTTCCTCAGCCATAAGCTTAGCCAAGCCCTAGCCTTTGATAAGCTTGGTGGGCTTCACCTCTATGTTGAAGTCTATGAATTTTGCAATCCATTTAGCTCTCTTTCCATTAATATCCAGCTGAGTTAGGACATATTTTACTGAGGCTGAAGGTACATACGCAACCACTTTGGAATGCATAATATAAATTCTAAATGCCTTTAAATATTTTATGAGAGCATAAGCTTGTTTTTCAATAAGGTCATACCTTAGTTTAGCATCCCTCAAAGTTTTGTTGAAAAAGGCCATAGGGTGCTCTACACCTTCATCATTTTTCTACAATAGAACTGTTGCAAGTGTATCATAAGAGGCAAAAGAGAAGATATAAAACTCCCTGGTATAATCTGGGCTCCTTAGAATGGGAGCTTCCATGATAGCTTGTTTGATGGCTTTAAAAGATCTTCTTGCACCATCTGTCCATTTTATTTTTGATCCTTTCTTCAGCATGGAAGTGATGTGCTTCACTAGCTCTGCAAAGTTTGGAATAAACCTCTTGACAAAGTTAATCTTACCTAGGAAATATTGAATGTCCCTTTTTGACCTTAGGATGGATAATGTCTGAACTGCTTGAACTCTTGCTGGATCGATCTTCACACCTTCAGCAGAAACAATATGTCCCAGAAGTTTGCCTTCTTCAAGAGAAAATTGTGACTTCTTTGGGTTCACAGAAATTCCAAACCATCTACACTTTAGAAACACCTTCTTCAAATACTGCAAATGGTCCTTGTGACTGCTGGAACAGACTGTTATGTCATCAATGTAAATAAGGACAACCTTGTCCTTCTCTCCCACAAAGGCTATGTCCATGGCCCTCTAAAAAGTAGCCCCAACATTCATCAGTCCAAAAGGCATCTTGGAGTACATGAAAGTGCCCCAAGGAGTAGTGAAAGCGGCCTTTTCTTGATCTTCTGGATGTACAACAACCTAATTGTAACCTGAAAATCCATCTAAGAAAGACATGACTCTATCCCCTGAAACTTTTTGCAGCAAGTGTTCCATCTTAGGTAGGGGGTAGTTGTCTTTTTTAGAGCATTTGTCCAAATTCCTGAAGTCAACATAAAGCCTAATTTCTCCATTCTTCTTTCTTACTACCACAAGGTTAGCTATCCACTTTGCATACCTTAGGGGAACTATGATCTTGGCATCCAACAGCTTCTTGATTTCCTTTTCAATCAAAGGCAATAAGAGAGGGCTGATAGGTCTTAATTTCTGCTTAAAAGGGATGGTGTTCTTCTCCAGTGGAATCTTATGTTGAATGATGTTGGTGTCATAGGTCCTAAGGTCACTGTCATCCAAGCAATTAATATCATAAAATTGTTTCATTAGGGTGCAATACTCAGAAATTTGGGCAGAATACAAGTGAGTGGACAGATTTATGTACTCTGGATGGGTTGGAATCCCTACATTATGTCTATGAACTGCAAACTCATTTTCTTTTCTGGCGGGCTTATAAGGTACATCATTATGATCAAACAGCTTCTCTAGGGGCACCAATCCTTTGGGTATATGGTTACTAGGCAGTTGAACAATGCTATCCTGACCAATATCATCCTTCAACTTGGACTGGTTGCATTCTTCAATGGTTTCGTTTTCTTGGTCAATGTGCATTTTAGAAAATTCATCAATGACTTGTAAAGACCTATTAATTTCATCATCTTCTTCAAAAACTTTCTAGTATTTGACATTTTCGGGCAGAGATGGTCTATATTTCACCTTAACTTCATAAGTCAATTTAGGAGGCAAAGAAGGAATAAACGTACTAGCAGACATAGCAAGGGAATCAGCAAGCTGGTTCTTCATTATAGGGATGTAAGAAATGCTGAAACTATTAAAAGAACCCTTGAGCTTCCATACCTCATCTCTATATACTTTCAACCTTGGATGCTTTGCTTGGAAATTTTTGTTCACCTATTGAATGGTAAGGTCTGAATCTCCAAACATCTTCAGACCTTTGATGCCCATTTCTTTAGCAGCGTTTAAGCCCAATATCAAGGCTTCGTACTCTGTTATGTTATTTGTGGCCTGAAAAGTTAACTTGAAAGATAAACGAATGCATTCTTGTGTGGGGGACACAAGGACTACACCTGCCCCTGCAACTTCCTTAGAGCAAGCTCCATCAAAGAACATGTCCCAAATTTGTGGGCCTTCTTCCTCTGTGATCTAGCAAATCAGTTTCCTAAGCTACATGGAGGCCAACTGGGATTCTTCAATCTGAAGAATATAGGCTCCAAAATTAGTGTCGACATCATAGATGGGATGATTAGTGGAATTCCTTTCATCACTGATGATATAAGCCAATTGAGCTTCTCTTTATAATCTCCTACTCTCACCTCCAAAAGCTGGGACAGTAGCATAAGACAGATCATTTTGCAACGTTCCACCTAATCTCTTGATCCAACCTCTGGAAAGCAACATGCCAAACTTGGAGGGTACATTTGCTACCACAATATCCATCATCATGCTCTTCATGGGCAGCTGAGACAAGGTGATGGCTAGGTCTTTGATTAATCCCAAACATTTCACTTTTCTAGAGTCAAAAGAAAACAGGTCATGATAAGAGTTGGTAATATCAAGACCCAACTCATCCATGATAGCCTTGGGCATTAGATTATGGCTAGCTCCTGTGTCCAGAAGGCAGTTGTGAAGGATTTTGACATGAATAGTCAAAGAGACGTAGAATGATGGGGAGCTGTCATCACAATTTTCAATCATTGGGCTGAGAACAACAGTTGGTTTGTCGTCTTGCAGATTTACATAGTCAGTGGAGGCTTGGATGGCTTTAGGCTCAAGGGCCTCGAGGATAGATCTCTTGAAGGACTCATTCTTCACTAGTTCAATCAGAGGTATAGGTATGCTTAGCTTCTGAATTTCTAATTCAAAACTGAAAGGAGAAGGAGACTTGTCAAGGCCTCTTACCTCATGAGTTGAAGCTTTGAGGATGATGGGATCAACTGTCAGTCATTTCTGCTTATTAGCTTGTTGTATTACAGGGACAACAGCTCTCCGAATAGGAGTTTCCTTGGCATTATTCATCTTCGACCTCAGATCATATCTGTGTTGATCATCAGTTTGCAGAACAGCTCCACCATCCCACTCTTGGCTAATCTGGTCATTGAATAATGACTTTTCATAGGCAGCTAAGGTAAAAAAGGAGGCACTGCCTTTGTCTTCCAGACAATGGATCTCATCATCTTCTTCAAACTGCTCTTCTTCCATGACTACATTTTGGAAAGGGGTCTTCACCTTTTGGTCTTCATTGGCATATTTTCTTCTTTGCAGAATCTACAACTACTCATTAGCTCTTCTATATGGATTTGGATTTCTAGGAGCAAAGGTATTAGGAACTCTTCCTTTCCCAGGGTGTTGCTCAACCTTTAATTTGGAGATTTTAGAGGCTAATGAGTCTATCATCTTGGTCATTTTATCTATCATGGGATCTGAAGATGATGAAGGTTCGCCCCTCTATCTCCTTCTATCAACATTCCCCTTGAGCTTCCCTGTAGCCATGATGTTGGAATCTACTTCCAAGGGTGCATCCTGCATATCAGCCAAGGTAGCACATCGTCTCTCCCTCAATAGTAGACAAAAGTTAGAATCAAAGGCACTGGCATAGGTGAGTTTAGCAGAGGTAGTGGTGGGTTTTACTTCAGCTGGTATCTTGTTGTACAT
>APFE030176731.1:0-14470 GCA_000404065.3 Pinus taeda
TCACAAAAGGATATTCAATAGTTTCATTAGCATTCAGCCTTACTTACATGCATTACCTCTAAATTTAAATATACACACGATATAATTTTAAAGCAACAACTGAGTTAATTTAAAACACCATGGAATTATAAAATTACGTAGACAAAAGCAACCGATACATACCTCTCCCTTACCTTTTTCCCCTACATGTGTGGAATTTACATCAATTCTAATCCCACAATCTGAGCTACTAGGTCTTCCATTAATTTTCCCACCCCTTGAATAACAAAAAAAAAATACAAGAAGAGATATCAACCACGATATTTTGTGATAAATATTATGCAAAAACTGAAACATCAAATACACAAAATATCTTGTGACAAATGTGAAGCAGCTTCCCATAGTATTGAAATGAGAAAATATCGATGTTGGAACTAAAAGAGAACTCACCTTGTACCTTTGCACTCTCCAACACTTCTCGATGTCTTTCTCACACAAAAAGATTTCAGTAGTTTCATCAGTGCTCCTCCACCTTCCTTTACCTAGATTTGCATTGCACTCACGATACAAATAAATCTCAAATAATATAGAATGCATTTAATTTAAACATACGCATGAAACCATACCCACCTCCTCCTCCCACTTAGTCTTCCCCTTCACCAAATGTACCTATGCAATATGCACCATTCCTAGGACCTGCCCCTATATCGCCACTTCCTAAATCCAACAAAAACCAAACAATAAAATATTAAATGAAAACCAAAAAAGTTCTAAGACAAACAACACAAATCTTATAAGAAATATTAAACAAACATTGAATAATATTATAATAAATCTTAATCATAATCCAAGACCAAAAACAATATCGGCAATATTATGCAAAAGCACATTTTATTCAATGACCAAAACTCAGAAACCTAAATAAGGAATGAGGGAGGAGAACCATTATATTTAAAATAAGAAGATAAGCATATCGGAACCACAAGAGAATTCACCCTCAACCTTTGCACTCTCCTACACTACTCCAAGTCTCTCTTACACAAAATATTTAAGAAGTTTCAACATTTTTCCTCCACCTTCACTCGACCACCTTCCTTTACCTGCATTTGCACTACATCCAATAAAATAGGAGAATTCGAAATAATAGAAGATGCATATAATTTAAACAAAAATACATCTTATGCTACAAAAAATTAAAAACCCCAAATTGGTAAGAAGGGTGGAGAACCATGGCATATGAACCAAGAACTAGGAGGACTTTATAGTAGAACATACATGTTACATGAGCCTTGCACCAAAAGATAACTTACCCTCTACCTTTGCTTTTAATTTTGCTATAGTGCTCCACATCTCTCTCACACAATAGTATCATTAGTGTTCATTCACCTTTCTTACTTAGTGTTGCATTTAATTTCAACAAACACATGATACAAGGATGAAGCAACAAAACAGTTAAATTAAAATGGGCATCAAACAACATAATTATGTAGTAACAAAAAGTAATTTCCCTTTATACATACATTTTTTGCCTTTGCCCATAAACAAATAAATTCCCCAACTACATACCTCTTCACCTTTGCCCATAAACAAGCAAATTCCCCAATTACATACCTCTTCACCTTCACCCACTACACTTGTGGACTCCACATCAACCCTCCACCCACATTATGGGTTGTTAAGGTATTTCTAGATTTCTCCACCCATTGAATAAAAAAAATAAGAAAAATAAATCAAAAGGCACAAGCAAAACAAAATACTAAACCACAAATTAGCATGGCCATGCTCATAAATTCAAAGATATAAGAACCACAACAATTAAAAAAATAAAAAAAAAACAATACCAAAAATATGACCAACAATTAAAACAAAATAAAAAATAACAGAAAAAGCATAAAAAGACAAATAAGAGTATACTTTACAACCCCAAAATGTGTCCATGGCCAACCAAGGAAACCCTGCACATAAAAGAAAAGTGTTAAGTAGAGACGAGAAAATATTATGAAATAGAGATAAAAATATCTTATCAAAAATCTTAAATAGAGACCAAATATCTTATGAATAATCTTACGCACCAAAAGGTATATCTTATTCAAACACCAAAAATTATAAACCCTAAGTAAAGAGGGGAAAGAACTATAGTGTTTGCAACGAGAAGATTTTGTAGAAGATTATGAATGGATTTTGCACCAAGAGAACACTTACCTCCACATTTGTATCTACACTCCACTATAATGTCTCTCTCAATTAAAATATTTCAGTAGTTTCATTAGTGATCCTCTGCATAAGTGTCCATGGCCAAAGAAGGAAACCCTGCACATAAAAAAAAGTGTTAAATAGAGACAGGAAAATATTATGAAAATTATTAAATACACAAATATTGTGAGAAATATGAAATAGAGATAAAAATATATTAACAAAAATCTTAAACAAAGACCAAATATCTTATGAATAATCCTACGCACCAAAAGATATAATTTATTCAAACACCAAAACGCATAAACCCTAAATAAGTAAAGAGGGAAAAGAACTATAGTGTTTGCAGCGAGAAGATTTTGTAACAGATAAGAAAACTTACCTCTACATTTGTATCTGCACTCCACTGTAATGTCTCTCTCAATGAAGATATTTTAGTAGTTTCATTAGTGATCCTCTGCATTCTTTTAACTATATTTCATTGCACTCGTAATTAAACAAATGACCAATAATGTAAAATGCTTCTAATTTAGACAAACACATGTATGTGACCATAGATACACCTCAACATTCACCGTTACCCAGTACATCTATGAAATCTTCGACCATTAGGACCTACATTAATCTCCCACCCACTAAACTAAACAAAAATCAAATCATAAAATATTAAATAAAGATCAAAAATATCTTATCAAAAATCCTGAAAAGACACAAATATTATGCAAAATTGATTATACAATATATTCAAAGACCAAAATCGCATACCCTAGATAGCCAAGGGAGAAGAACTTTTTATTTGAAATGAGAATAGTTTCATAGCATAGCATACAAGGGTTTTCCACCAAATAAGAACTCACCATTTGCCTTACCTTTGTTGCACTGGCCCACATCTCTCTCACAAAGATATTTCAAGAGTTTCATCAAAATCCTCCATCTTCCTACACCTACACTACATCACATCTAAATTTTAACAAATTAGTCATGTTCACAAACATTTAAATTAAAAGAAATAAAAAAATAAATTAAATTCAAAACTACTAATAATAATAAAAAAACAGCAGCAGCAATAGTGAAAGATACAAATAATAGCAAAAAACAAGAGAAACGAACAAATACAGAGAAACATTAGAGATAAACTCTACTTTGCAACCCCAAAATGCATCCACATGCTAACAAAGGACACAATGCATAGCATAAATTAAACTAAAAGAGACCAAAAAATCTTATGAGAAATATGTTGAAAATAGAAGCGAGAAAGGTCTTCTTGATTTCTGCCTTAGTCAAGAAAGACCTCGATCAATCCTTCTTTAGCATGCACAAGTTCAAGGACAAGTCATGGAGGAATTAACTCATGTGCAAAGTTTGGAGGCTCAGTTTTGCTTGTCTTCAACTGTGAGTTTATATTTGGAAAAGGATAAGTGAGACTCTCAGTGTTTAATTGAGGTTAGGACGAGTTATAAGAGTCAGTTCAACTCAGTTAACCAATGAATCACAAGACTGGTTCTAAAAGTAACTTGCCAGATTTAGCATGAGTCGAAAAGCTTAAAAGGAGGTCGAAGGCACATCATTGAACCATTATTGTTGAGCATGAGTTTGTGCGAGAAATAATTCTTGCAAGCAAAGCGTGTAAGGAGCAACCTATGCACAGTTTGCGAGAGAAAATTTTCCTTGTGATATGAGCTAGGATTTAGGGAGAAATTGATAAGAAATAAGGGCTCAAATTTGTGCTAGGAAATAGGGATTTCCAACACTAGGAAATAGGAGCTAGATAGCACAAGGAAATAGGAGTTGCGTCGAGTTCTTGCAGGGAGGTTTTGAGCTAAGTATTAGCAGTGAGAGCAGCTTTGTTTTCTGTTGAAACAGTTTGCCTTGTAAAGAATTATGTTTGCTCAATTTTTCTCAATAAAATCATAGCAGAGATCGGTATAAAGAACAACACCAAGATCAGTTTGTCACCAATGCAAATCAGTCAAGAAGGCTAGTGCTAGATTGTGAAGGACATCTCTCTAGGTAAGCACGATGGTGTGCTAAGGATTGAGACCAACCAACTATTTAGAGGATGGCTCTAACTTCGTTTCTTTGAAAGGGAGGATCATGATAGTTTTGAAGGATAATGGGGAGGGAGACTTCGTCAACAATGCTATACCACCACCGTAAGAACCCCAACACTTGACCTAACATACCAAGGATGATATCAAGACCAGAAGGATTATTCTAGAAGGGGTCAAAGATAATATAGTTCCTCATATCCATGAGAAGAAGACAACCTTTGAGATGTAAAAAGTAACAAATCATGTGTCGTATTATAAGTGGTGCCTTTGCTTCAATTAGAGCAGCAGGACCTTAGTTTTTATTTACTAGGGCTTCACAAGTCTTGGTATGGTTTCTAGGATGTTGTCAATGGTAGAGAGAATTTTCCCAGTCGGGAAAGGTTATGGACTGACGGCATTCAAGAAGAGATCTGAAGAGGGACCAAATATGGTAGATTAGCAAAAACAGAGGACGAGGAGAACTTTGCTCTGGCAAGCAAAGCCAAGGGAAAGAAAGGAAAAAGGAAGGTCGAGTCTAGTTAGAAGAGCAAGAAGAAGAAGAAGGATTTGTGTAAGATCAAGTGCTTCCATTGCCATGGGTTTGCTTCTCAATTCGTGAAATATTTCTCATTGATAGCTTGCATGGCAAGCTCAGAAGGCAGCATCACGTGGTATATTGATTCTGAAGCCTCCTTCCACATGATTGGGAACACAAAGTATTTCAGGCAGTTGAACCAAAAGCACATGCAGTTTCAGATCGAGCTAGGAGATGATGGCAAGTACGCATCTAAGGGAGTTGGTATTGTCAGCTTTAAGAGGGAGTTTGAGAGCCCTCTCCATCTCAGAGATGTCCTCTATGTTCCAAGACTGAAGAAGAACCTTGTCTCAGTAGCAACCCTTGAGGACAAGGTATATGATGTCATCTTCAGCAGAGGTAAGGCATACCCCAAGCACTTAGATTTTGGAGCAGTGAAGCAAATAGGTGTGAGGGTGGAGAATCTTTACATGTTGCAGGTTGAAACATGTGGAGCCTTGAGCAACAAGGCAGGTGGTGAGTAGAGTACAGACGTTGGAGAACTTTGGAAAAGGCACATGGGACACTAGCGTCATGGGGCATTGAAGATTCTTCAACAAATAGCCACACGATTACCAACATGCAATGTTGACCAGCATGATGTGTGCAAGGGGTGCACACTTGGAAAGTATGCCAAGGCTTCCTTTTAGGGCCAAGGTAGGAGGACAACGAGATTTTGGAGCTGGTGTTTTCAGACATATGTGAGCCCTTTCTCTTCTTCGTCTCTTATGAGACAGGTATTATGTTAATTTCATTGATTATTATTCTTAGAAAACTTGGATATTTTTTATGAAGAAGAAAGATGAGGTATTAACCAAGTTCATGGAATTTAAGGCCTTAGTAGAAAACTAGACCGAAAAAATTATCAAAGTAGTGAGAAGTGACAATGGTAGAAAATACGTATCCAATGCCTTCAAGGATTCGTGTGTGAAAGAGGGCATTAGAAGAGCATTGATAACACCCCACAACCCTTAGCAGAATGGGGTGGCTGAGAGGTAGAACCGCAATATTGTGGAAGCAGCTAAGGCCATGTTGCATGATTAAGGTCTGCCTATGTTCTTGTGGGCAGAGGCATGCAACACTTTAGTATTTTTGCAAAACAAGAGTCCACATGTCATGTTCCTTTTTTTGGTTTCCCTTATAGCATGGTCAATATGGACTTCCATGGTTGGAGGCAGCTAGGTCACAGGAGCAGGTTTACTCCATCAACGGGCCCAAGTGCTTTTGAAGGGGCTTTATGGGGTTTCGAGGAGTTTCTTTGGGATTTGATGGCATTCACTTAGCATATTCCATCATCCGCAAATCTTGCCTTTTGTTTCGTTGCATTCTGACAACTTTGTAAAACATTGTTATTATGGAGCCTAACTCAATTAATTATGCTTAAGGTGGCATTCCAGGAGGAATACTTGATAGAACACCTTAGTTTAATAGCTCGTTGGAACCAGAACGAGAAGATATACAAGATGAGATAGTGGGAAGTGACTTTTGGTTTGGTCTGAGGAGGAATGACAGTCGATTTACCATTTTCCCAAATTAAAAAGGTATTTTAATTAAAATAAAAGGAGGGAAAAGGTACTAGTTATTAAAATAATAATAAAATAAAGGCTTTTAGAGCGTTCCATAGGTTCTATAAAAAGAGGAGGAGACCATTTGAGAACATCTTGGATTGTTCATATTTTCTATTAATGAGGCTTGGATAACTTAGTTCCCAACTTCTCTAGCCCCAGGACGAAAACCCTCGGGTATGTTGTTGAGTGTTGGACGAAAAGTCAACTCTCCTTGAGGAGACTTCATCCAGCAGTTGCATAGAGCTTCAGGAATATTGGAGTGAGGATCATTCAGGTCCTCAATTGGTGCTTCATCATCTTTCAGTTGATTCAGTGGCAGTTGTTGTTGGAGGGAGAGTGCAACCATTGTGGAGTTTTGAGAGATCCGGATCAACATAGCAACAGATTTTTTGTAGGTCCACACAACTATCATCTTTTCTATTTTACCTTAGATATTTCCAGTTGTACTCCACATGCTATATTATAATAAATCAAGCTCAGTCATTCCTTGTGTTGCATCTTCTGATCATCTGAGTTTCTGGGTTTACTTCTGCAAATTATCAATTTATTTATCGTGCTTGTATAATTTCTAGGTTCCTATTTTCTTGTGCATTTTGGTCTAATTTCATGGATTTTTGACAAAAATGTCGGCATAAACTTTTATCAAGAAAATTGCCAGAAAAATAACACAAAATTTCTGAAAGGGATATTAGCCACACAAGATTCTTGGTCGAGTTACACTGAAGGAGGCTTTCATAGGCAAAAAGCCTAATGTTTCACACTTTGGCACAAAAGTTTATTGCCATCTGTCCAAAGATAGTAAGAAGTTGGAGCCCACAACAGAAAAGGGTATTTTCATGGGATATAGTGAGACAACTCAGGCATATAGGATGTATCTACCAGGACTCGAGAAGAAGGTTCTCAGGCCGAATGTGAGGTTTTAGGAGTCTAGAGCTATGAGGGAGTCCTTAGAGCAAGAGTTGTTGATTTGGGGTAGCATCGAATGTGCTCTAGGCCTCAAATTTTACAAGGATGCTTAGGCACATATATTCCAAAGAACCCAAAAACCGTTTTGGAAAATTCCACCCAGAGACGGTTTTATTAAAATAATTAATATTTTTAATGGGGTTAATCTAGGTCGTTGGTTATCCAACAGGAAGATATAAGAAGGGGCTTGAGGGTCATTTGGAAAACACACCAGGCAGATACTCAGTTGCCCGAGTAAAATCGATTTTCTCACTAGTTGAAGTTCGGCAAGAGAAAATTGATTCAGAGGGAGATTTATAGGTGGAGGAGAGACAGAGACGGTTCACCGCCAGTCAGGGAGACAGGGGCGAAGACACAAAGCAGTAAAAGGACAGCGTTGGGTAGACTGACATTGGGAGAGGCAGCTGACTTGGGTGACGCTGGCACTACACAGGGCAATCCTGGAGCCAAAGAAAGTGACGTTGGGCAAGCCGGAGAGATGCTGAGGGTGGAGGAACTTCTCTCTCGAGTCAGATACTTGTTCAGGAACGTCTGTAATTTTTTTCAGAAAGTCTTGTTATATATTGCTAGGTGTAATTTGTACATGAAGATTTTGTTGAAGAATAATAAAACCCTCATCTGTTGCACCGGTTTTCCCACAATGGGTTTTTACAGGGACAATTGTCCAAAGATAATTGTGGTTGTATTTGTGCCAGTATTTTCCTTACATTTAATATCTACAATGTTTTAATTGTGAAGGCTGCAGTAGAATATATTTCAATATTTGCCGTAAGAATACATCAGATAACTTATTTCTGTGGTAATAAGTAGAAGAAATAGTGTTAATCATTACAGTAGGATTTCTATTTATAAATTTTCTCATGGTATTGGAGTTACAGGAAAGCAAAAGAGAGAAGTCGGAGGATCCAACGTTGAGAAGAGAAGTGAATTTGAAGTTCCTGCAGGGCCAAAAATTTGAATCTCCCAGAGGATTGGGCAGCTCAAGCCAAGGAAATCGGATTTCGTGGGAAAAACTCTCTCTGAGTGAGTCGACAGAAAGGTAAGTCTTTCCAATCGAAATTGATCAATGGTAGAAGCAACAACACAGCAGAAGATTCAGCAAGGATTCACATGCCTAGCAAATTCAGCGTGAGCGGATGTTTGGTACATTGATAATAGGGCTTCAACTCATATGATTGGAGTATGAGAAAATTTCTTGAGCTATAAAGAAGAACAAATGGACTTCCAAATAACTATGGGAAACAAAACAAAATGTACTCCAATAGGGAGAGGCACCATAGCTTTTCAGATGGAAGTAGGGACCAACATCCAAGCCACCAATGTTCTGCATGTCCCAGGATTAGGAATGAACTTAATTTCAATGTCCTAGTTACAGGACAAGGAATATGTATACTTCATAGGAAAGAAAATATACGTTAAGCATCCAAGCAGGAAGAAGAAAAAGCAAATTGGGGTTCGAAGCAACAAGTTGTATAGGTTGCAGTTAGAATTGCCAATGGCACTGCTAGGCAACAACTATAATGGTGAGAAGGAGCAAAATGAATTATGTCACAAAGCGAATGGGGCACTTACACCATGGAGCACTTTGGATGCTCAGAGACACTGTTACAGGGGTACCAGTCCTTAGTAGTGAACATGATGACTTGCGCAGAGGATGTGCGCTAGGAAAGTACACTAAAGCAGTTTTTTCCAAAAGTAACAATAGAGCAGAATGTGTATTAGGATTAATACACTCAGATAATTATGGTCCTATGTCCACAAGGGCTCTTACTGGTGGCGAATACTTCGTCACTTTTATCGATGATCACTCCAGGAAAACCTGGATTTATTTCTTAAAGACCAAGGATGAGGTCTTTGATCATTTCCGAGAGTTTAAGGCTCTTGTTGAAAATATGATAGGAAAAAGATAAAGGTATTGCGTTCAAATAATGGTGGAGAATATACAGACAAAAACTTCACATTTTTCTGCGCAAAGGAGGGCATCAAAAGAGAGTGGACAACTCCATATAATCCAGAGCAGAATGGAGTGGCAGAACGAGAGAAAATATCTATTGTTGGGGCAACCAAAGCCATGTTGTATGATCAAGATCTACCTAGGTATCTATGCGCAGAAGCTTGCAACACTGCAATATATATCTAGAATATAACTCCTCATAGAGCACTGGGGAAGAGAACACCCGAAGGAGTTTTCACAGGGAAGAAGTCGAAAGTCAGTCATCTCAGGATATTAAAAAACGTGGCTTATTGTCACATTCCAGACGAGAAGCGCAGCAAACTGGATCAAACTGCAGAGAAGGGGTATCTCGTAGGATACAGCGAGACCTCGCATATAGAATCTACATTCCTGGCAGCAGGAAGATTGTAGTAAGACAAGATGCAAAGTTCATGGAAGATAGAGCTTTCAGGAAATCTCGTGAAATGCCTGCAGAAGATCAATCAGGAGATGTTCTGTTAGTCCAAGAGAAGCAGGGGCAGCAAGGACAGGTAGGAAAACATACACCTGGGTCGAGTACAATAACCAGCACCAGTATCTCCTCAGAAGGAGGAAATGCAGATGCTTCTCAACAAATGAAACGACAAGATCGGGAGGAAGAGTTGGTTGAGCCTCCCACCACTAGTGGTAGAACGAGCAGAGAAGTGCAACAAACACCGAGGGATGTAGAGGATTTTGTTAGAGCTCTTATAACCGAGAAGAGGTAGTGTAGACAACCAAATAGATACCAAACATTGGTAGCTCAGGTTGAAGAACCCTCTAGCTTTCAGGAAGTTGTTTCAACGCCAAGTATGGGTGGATGCCATGGTGGAAGAATACAACTCCATCATGACGAATGATGTCTAGGACTAGTACCTAGACCAGAAGATAGATTAGTTGTAGGATCATGATGGATCTACAAGATCAAGTATGTTGGAGATGGCATCATAGAGAAGTACAAGGCAAGGTTAGCAGCAAAGGGTTATGCTCAGAAAGAAGGAATAGACTATGAAGAGACCATCGCCCTAGTTGCTCGATACACCTCTATCAGATCTGTTATATCCCTAACAGCTCAAACGGGATGGTAGATTCACCAGATGGATGTCAAGACAACATTCTTTAATGGAGTGATAGAAGAGGAGGTGTATATAGAACAGCCCGAAGGCTTCGAAACTCATGAGAAGAAAACTCATGTTTGCAGGTTAAAGAAAGCCTTGTACGAGCTCAAGCAGGCACCCAGAGCATGGTATGGTCGGATTGATAGTTACTTGCAGCAGTTGGGATTTGTCAAGAGTGATGTTGATCCCAATCTCTACTATTTGTTGGTAGAGAATAAGCCACTTATTCTGGTACTATATGTGGATGACCTGTTCCTAACTGGGTCATCTAGGCTCATCCAAGACTGCAAGAAGAATCTTGAAACTGAATTCGACACAAAGGACTTGGGATTTACATATTTCCATGCATACAAACACAAGGAGCCGATAGTGGAAAGTCGATGGTGGATTTTAAAGACATTTTCAAATGGTAAGTTGTTGATCGAGTGGACGATGAAGTTGTTGGTAAAATGAAAGTGCTAGAATTTGTGATCAAGCAGTAGTCAAGAAAGGTGAAAATCATTGTGATCAAGCGGCAATCAAGAAAGCTGAAAATCATTGAGATTTTAGCATACACAAGCTCCAACTAGATTACTTCAATCAATCTAACATAAGTTATATTATCCATTTATAAATAAAGTTATATTTATCCATGATACCAAGGTTTTAGTTGATTAAGCAGAGAGTCCTATGCATAGAGCCAACTACTAGTAGCACCATCAACAATAGAATGCTTAACCACTGCATTTCTCTTTAAATGATAGTTGCTTCGTGGGCCATGGAGTTTTGAATCTGTGGATGTGGTTACTCTTTAAATGCTAGTTTCATGGAGTTTTGAGTCTATGGATGCGGTAACTCTTTAAATGCTAATTTCATGGATTTTTGAGCCTGTGGATGTGGTAAATAGTTGGTCAAGATGGAAGAACTGTAAAGGAGAAAATTCCAGATCCCTATTGGCAGCTAACAAAACTGTAACAACCCATCTTTTGTAGATGGCATACTAGAAACACCTTCATCAGAAGGCAAGTTTGTAAGTGCATTAATATTTCTTCTACCCTTAAATAATAGATTTACTTCCCCATCCCCCAGTGCATGTGTTTCATTTGTAAGGACACTATGAAAGCTAGTAGATGCATTGATGTTATGTAGTTCCATTTAATATCTTACCATCTTGATTAAACACATCCACACTACACAAAATTAAAGATTATCTCAGTAAGAGCCAATTGTTGAGCTAACAAAATGTTAAATAGAAAAAATATTGTTTTTATAATTAGAATTTTTGAAGATGGATTCTTCATCTTTACACATGAAAAGATCCCCTCCCATCATCAGAAGTAGAAATGCATTTAATTTTGAATGGATCAGTTTTATTTTTTCACCTTATTGCAATTCCTATAAAATAAAGAGTGCTTATATAATAATAAAGATCTTTGTTTGAATAAAGCTTTTCGAATGCCTTTATATTTTAGATCTGATAAACTTGTGATATTTACCAATACAAAAGCAATGGCTCATCACAGAATACTTAACTAAAAAATACAGGATAGTACAAATGCAAAAACATTGCATGCAAGCAAGAAATTGAGTAGTCCATGGCTGGGGCTTGAATTCCTCTCTTCCGAGATTGTTGTGGTAGCATGGGCCTTGAAATCCTCTCTTCCAAGATTGGTGTGGTAGTAGAATTTCCCTCACTGAGTTCGTTCACAATCTCTCCATTCTCTATGTGCACAACATTATCAGAAGTTTCCAAGAAGTTCAGGGTGGGGGTGGGAAGAAATATTAGAGAGAACAAAAAAATGTGAGCGAATGATGTTGATGGATGATGGGTGTGGGAAGGGGTACGGGATATTAGAGAAAACAAAAAATTGTGAGCCAAGGATGTTGATAGGATCTGATGTTTTTTAGATCAGTATGTTAAATGGATCAATGCACTTGTGACAATGGTTTTCCTCTCTATGGATGGTTTCCCCATTTAATCAGGAACCATATTATCATTGTATTTGAAGGGATACCAAGTTCAAACATAGTTCAAGTGCTAGCTAGGAAAATAGAAGAATATACAAGTAGGGAGTGCCTAACGGTACAACTTGATAACATCATACATGGGAATTGGTAAATAAAGATCACAAGAACTAGAAGAAAACTTTCTCCAAGGGAATAAGACATGAGTTCAAATTTTTATATCTAAAGGATATGAATGTGGCAAAATAAGCACAGGAAGCAAGGCTGGTAAATTATGTTCACGAGAACTAAGAGAAAACTTTTCCATAGCTATTTCTCCAAGGGATTAAGACATGAGTTGCAAAATTTTATATATCCAAAGGATATGAATGTGGCAAAATAAGCACAGGAAGCAAAGCTAGCAAGCCTAGAAGGCATTCTACAATTGTGGGATCATAGGTGAATTCTAGTATCTCACAAGAATCAAAAGCTAATTGGTGTTTGGGTGCAACCAATAATTTTGTATAAATGGTAGATCCAATACCACATCACGAGTTATTAGATATGGACATTCATATAAAAAAACAAGATCATCTAAAAATTCATGGTAGTGAATTGAGGAAACAAAATCTCTAAACTTATCTATTTCTCAGAGAGTGAAAGATCCTGCTGAAGATGGAAATAGAGTTATTAAAGGATATTATTTGCAATTGGATAAGATGACAAAACAAATTCAAATATCAAATTGACCATGAGAGTTCTTATGATGAATCCAAATTCATAACAACTATAGAGATAGAGGTAAAATAAAATACTTATGTTTAACAAGACGGCCAAATCATAGGACGATGCTCTATGACATACTAGACAAGTAAGAAGTTGAGAAACCCAATCTAACCAATGAACATTTGGAAAAACAGGCATTGAATTAAATTTCTTACCCTTCAACTAAATATTCAAAGCATGACAGAAAAGACAAAAAATGCATTGGCCAAACAAAACTCGAAACTAAAGAAGGCTATAGTTTGAACTTGATTGTTACACACAATCAAGAGTTGTTACAAATATCCCTCAAATACAACATGACTACGTACAACCTAAACTAACCTCAGAACCAACCTAAGAGGATAGGCCCAAATTCTCAATAGTTGCCTAGCTTTCCCAATACCATCAACTTTTATAACAATCTTTTTGTTTTTCTAATAAGAAAGGTCCAAGGTCTCTTCATAGATAGCTTGACCCTTGTCACTCCTCGACAACTTAAATGAGAGCTGAATTTTTTGTCTTTCTATAAAGAAATGTCCAATGCTTCTTCATAGATAGCTTGACCCTTGTCGCTCCTCAATAAGAATAAGTCCAACATTGTTTGAATTAAGTATATGTAAATCCTCAGCCAAGAGAAAACCAAAGGCACCTATAGTGCATCGCTTAACCAAATAAATTCCAATATAAAACACCAAATTGGACCTTAGATTCATCTAGGAAGAAAGACTTCTTGAATTTTCAAAATGTCAAGTTCATAAGTTCCAACATACTTGTCCTCAATTCCACACTGTAAGTTTCATCTCATCACCTTGTAGATAAAGAAATTACACCTTAGAACCGATCATTATAATTTGTTCCAAATTTTCTACTACTCATGAGATGGACCAAAAATAAACAAGAAAATAAATTAGGATTACTAGTCTTGCTAGGGGATACGAAGTAAGATTAGAATTTCTTGTGTTATTCAATTGAGCCATCTCTGGAATTGGTATTGAGAGAAATTGTATTAGGGATCCATTAGAATTCAGTAAAGATGACCAAATGTAGACTTGAATTTTCAAGTCTTCATTTTAAAGCCCTGTATGGGTCACCAATATGGAAACTAAAAGCTCCTTCTAACGAAGGAAAGAAGAAAGTAGAGATATACCTACAAAACAAAGCCCATACTTGTTAAGTTATGGTATGTTCGAATCTACTTTCGAGATACCCTCTGCAGCGTTTGGATCTACTTCCACTTTGCAATAATAGATCTATCATTGGGATAATTTATCCCATTTCGATTCGGATGGGACTGTAAGAGTGAAATAAATATAGGGCCGGCACAGGACCTTACTTTAGGTTAAGGCCCAGTCAGAACTGCCTTCTTTTTTCTCTTTTTTTTA
>APFE030176732.1:7605-21003 GCA_000404065.3 Pinus taeda
CACAAGCTGGGTTGGTGAATTCTCTGAGTGACTTCTCTTGAACATATCGGTGACACTGAAATGGATTGGTAGCGTTAACCCCAAAAATGGATGGTACGGTGGACCAATGGTAATATGACCGGTGAATGGAATAACCCAACCCAACTTAATCATGGTGAAGGAGTGAAATTGTCATGTTCAAGAGCGACTTGCTACCAATAAAGTTTCTTCAAGTTTTCTTCCCAATTATTCCCCAGTCACTGCCGACCAGTACCCCTTTATTTTTTTCAAGCTTGAGGAGGATAACATATGCTTGTTCTATAATTTTCCCTTCGGGCAAACACGTCGCTATGTTTTAACGAGCCTAGTGATAGTGAAACTCGTTCTTGTCTGCATGGACAAGTTTGTTGCTATTGGTTTTAACGAGTTTAATGACAAAGATAACTCGGTGCCTTTTCAATTTTAGAGAGTCTAAAAAGGGACGGAAAGGAAACTCCAGTAATCCTTTTTCGTCATGTAATCCCTTAATTCCGAAAAAGTAAAAAATAATACGAAAGGGATCAATTTTTTATAGTTTTAACGAGCCGAACAAGACAAGCGCTTGATATTTTTGTGTAATGATCCCTCAGGTCCAAAAGATTAAAATCTAGAGGAGGGATAGCACTTCCGATCATTTTAACAAGCTGGAGAGGCCAATTGCTTGGCAATATTTTCATATTTTACGAGTTAGATGAAAAGAGCTTAAAGGAGACTTTTTTTTTGAGGAACGAGTGATATTTTTGGGTAGCAGCTGGTTCCAAGTAAGGTTTGGAACTTTCCAATCACGGCAGTGTCAAGAGGATGGCTAACAGAATCACTCGTCGAAGTTGTTCCTCAAAAGGGTAAACAATCAAATGGAAGCATATGATAAGCTAAAATAGAGTGGAGGTGATGATAAGAACATGACCAAGGCTCAAAAGCTAATGATAATGCATTTGCAAGGGTTATTTACTGGAGGTGGGTTCATTTTTTAATGAGCTTAAACTCTGGTGGAACATATGCTCATTGCTAGGTTTATTTTTTAACGAGCTTGAACTTCGCGTAAAACTGCTCGTTGCTAGGTTTATTTTTTAACGAGCTTGAACTTCGCGTAAAACTGCTCGTTGCTAGGTTTACTTTTTAACGAGCTTGAACTTCGCGTAAAACTTCTTGCAGCCTGGTTCATTTTTTAATGAGCTTGAACCATGCGAAAACATATGCTCAGATTTGGTTTCATGTTTACATAAGCTTGAAATGAAAATTTATGCTTGTTATAAGTTCGCATGCTCTGAGCATAGTGACGCAAATCGAGGTGTACGCCCCCCAAGCTTCATTGCATTCAACGAGGTGGTTGGAATGAAGCTTTACCTTCGAGATCTTTGAAAGACTCGACTTGGAAAGGGAGTTGTTTCATTTTTTAATGAGGTTGACACAGTAAAAGAAATATCCTCATGACTCCTTGTTTCATTTTTTAACGAGGTCGACACAAGATAAGAACCATCCTCGGTATCCACTGTATTTACAATATTTGATAGAAAATAAAAAACTGAAGGATGATTAAGGTCGTTGGAATAATCTTCGTGGTAATCCGTAAGATGGGAATGATGGTGGTAATCTTCCCATGGTGCCTCTCCTATCATCATTGACTGAATGATCCCTTCATCTGTAGAATGTACATGTGACCAAGGATCTGAAGAGGTGCCATATTCCTTAGACCTATCTATCCAAACACTCGATGAGTGTTGATTTGGGTTTGCCCCCCAGGCCAAGAAAATTTATTGCTACAATATTTATATTGGGCTTGGGGACAATACCTGGCGATCATCCATGCTGACAAAATGTTCGAGAATCTTTTGAATCTTTTAGATATAGAAGATATCATATTGCAGGTTTCCACCGTGGCCAGTTCTGCCAGATTACTCGAAGGCGGTAGGGCAAAAGTACCCAATAAGTAGGGTGTTTTAGGAGGCCTACTCTGATATTTTGAGTGAATGAGAGCTTCCATGGATCATTGGAATGCTTCCCATAACTTGTGAACTGTTGGGGAGAAAGTTTTGTTGGTCGACGATTGTATTTCCCCCTTGAAAAGAGAATGCAATATTTCTGAAGTATGTTGACACAGCAGTAGCCATAGCATAAATCCAGGGCCTTCCCAGTAGGATGATGTAATCGAGGTTTCCATCAATAACTTCAACATCAATTTCTATTATTTTCCCCCCCAGTTCGACTTGTAAGTTACTTAAAATCCCGTATGGAGTGTATGTCCGTCCATCAAATGCTTTTAACGTCATTGATGATCACAACAAGGGTGGTGAGCCTAAAGTTTTCCAGCAACTCATTGACATAGTACATGTAGATGCCCCCTCATCAATAATTGTTCTATGAACAATTTTGTTGAGGGCTTTCACTTGAATGAGGAAAGCGAGCTGAGCTGGTAACTGAGGATCATATCCTTTATGATTAAAGGCCACAAGATTGGAATCCGCTAGGTCAATCCCACCTATTGCTGATAATAGAGCCTGCTTCTGGGAGGGGCAATTTTGCAGTACCTCAAGTGTCGACATAGCGGACGGCGATTGGGCCAGGCCCTCTACTATATTATAATTCTGTGCTCCTCTGGCATGAGGATTAAATGTCGATTTGTGTGCTACTCCCTTTGGTGGCTTTACTGTTAGCTCAGGAATGATAGGTTGCACAACTTCGGTCAAAGTTGTTGTCAAACCACTAGGTTGATCAGTAGCCTTGTTGTTCGACAGCTGTGGATTCCCGTAATCTTTATTCCTTGTCGATATTAAAGCATCATTTTGCTATTTTGAAATGGACAACATAAGCACTTGGGATGGGGATGTATTGTCACTAGCAACCAGATTGGTTCCTGGGTTTGGAAATGGATCAGTTAATACCGCAGAGGTTTTTGAACTCTTAAAGAGTTTCTTAACTTTAGCTTTATGTGGACAATCTCTTGTCCAATGATCCTCATCGCATATCTGACACCCCGAAGGGGTTTCCTTTGCCCAGAAGGGTTTGCAGAAGATTCTTCAGGAGACGAGTCATCCTGCTTCTTCTTTTTCCCTTTATTTTTCTTCTTGCCTCCTGGTTGCTTCGGTTCTTTGCCTTTGTCGGTCGACGCAGCATTAACCTCCGAGGAAATAAGTTCTTCTTTTGCATTTTGACCGGAAACCGTGCGGGCTTTCTTAGATGTAGCCTTTGCGGTTTTCACGCTCATTGTACCTATCACACCATCACTAGCATGAGATCCTTTATTTGATTTAGGACGAGGAGGAACGGAAAACTCTGGTCTAGGAGCATCAGGGATTTTGTCATAGAGCGTGCCAGATTGAGTATAGAACAAGTCTAGATATTGTGCATGAGCAATGACTTGCTCTTTAGTGATGACTCCTCCCTTTGCCACATATTCTGTAATAGAAGGTAATAATGACTTAATAAACCATTTAGCTAGCTGATCAAGAACATATGTTTTTACCATTCTACAATGACATCACCACTCATGAATATGATTAGATATGTGAGTGGCTATCGTTTTCTTGAAATTGGTAAGAAGCTCTCTTCCTATTTCGTACCTTATTGGTAACTGAAAATGGGTTAAAAAGGCTGTGGCAAGGGCGCTGAAGTTATCGAATGAAGCTCTAGGCAATTCGATGTACCATTTTGCTGCTGGACCAGTTAACGTTTGCTGAAAAAGGTGAAGCCTAATCGAATCATCATTGAGAGTGTTGGATGAACACCACAGATGAAAGGTCATCACATGATTCAATGGGTCTTCACCTGGATTTCCATTAAATTTAGGAATATCTGACGGAAGTTTATGAGGAATCACTGGCCACCAAGGGGCATAAGCAATTAGATAGTTTGTTAGCCAATTTAGTTCCGGTAACTCTAAAGTTGGAACGAAGGGCAACTGTTGATTCAGGTTCGGTGAAGCATACCCAGGATAAGATGGGATTGCTTGAGCAGTGGGTCTTTGCATACCAGCATAATGTATTTGATGTTGATAACTTTGGTAAGGCTAATGGGCATAACCATTATGATATGATTGATTTTGACCATTTTGAATATATGGCTGCCCATTACCCGCAAAGCTTTGTTGCTCAGGTCCTCGGTAAGCTTGTTGGAATTGTGGTTGTTGATATTGTACCAGCCATGGTTGTGAAGCCATATGCTGTTGTCCAATACTGGCTATCTGACCAAGATGAGGGGCAATAGTACCTGTTTTAGCTTGGGTTGCTCCAGTTAAGGAGCCACTAATCGGTGGTTGTGGTTGTGTTGTGGAGACAAGAGGTTGTTATATTATGACCTGAGAAACTTGAGGTTGGAATACAATAGGCAATGCTTGTACTTGTGACACCGTCACATTAGCTGGTGTAGTGGCGATATTCGACACAAGTAGACTTGGTTTCATTGAGTATACAACTCTTGGTTTTTGAGGCAGTATTGGCACCCAACCACTGGATGTAATTCCAGCATGACCCGAATTCTGTTGTGAACTCTCATATGGTTGTTCTCCCAGAGGGAACAATGAAAGGCCATATTGCCCCCCATATGGCGGTAATCTAGTGTTCAAATGTAAGATTGGCCTCTGGAGATGGGACTGCCCAAATCGATACTGTTGTGAAGGATCAATTTGTTGAGACTCAACATAAGAGATTCCAGATATTATGCCGGACGACCAAACAGGAACAGACCATACTGTCGAAACAGTCCCTGGGTGGACTCCATCTAGCAGTTGAGAGCTAATTGGGATAGATGGCACACAAACGAACATTGTGGGAGTAGCAGCAGGAGGTTCTGCTGCTGCTACGTCAGATGACACAGTCCTGGATGTCGATGGTTGTTTAGACATATTGAGTCTATCCAAAAGATTTCCTAGTGATTCTACAGGAACTTGCGATGAAGGGAGACTAACTTCTGATGAAGAAGGATATAGGGTGATCCCAGTTCCAAAATGCAATGGAGTACTGGATGGAAGATCCTCCACAATCTCTTCTATAGCAATCAATCCAGGTGGGAGAGGTAGACCATCAGGTCCATAAAATATCTCTGGTGCCGAAGAAGGTATAGACTCTGCAGCGACAGATGTTGGAGGGATAACACCTTCCGAATCAGCTGTAGATGGAGCTGGTTCAGGAATATAAGTGTTTACTATTACACTAGGATCAATTCTAATGTCCTATTGTGACTGCAGAACTTCTTCTATAAAGGCAGGGATACCAGAAATGGTTGGAGTAACTGGAGTCTCTGAGGATGTTGGAACACAAGTTCCAAGAAAACCAAGGGACTTTGATCCAGTTAAACGAGTTCGCTTGGTCCGGAATAGTTTCGTTACCAGAGTCAAAGGCGGTTGACTCATTAGTATCCTTGAACGACGGGGTTTCGATTGACTTTCTTCCACAATTGCAGATTACTTGATCAACTCAAAATAAAGGGGAAAATGTGATTCCGAAATAAATGAATTTTATATGCTTTGACACAACTTGCTTTTTCAATTTTTAAGAGTCGAGAAAAAGCTAAAGATGACTCTAGTCACCTTTGATTTTTAATGAGCCTGAAGTGACAAGTGCTTAGATGGACCTTTTCCTTTAAGGAGTTTGAAAAGGAACGAAAGAGACTACTCTGGAAATCTATACAAAGGGATTACGAAACCAATTGCAAAACTGCATAATACTTTTTATGGTACGGCAGTCAATCTTCCCGAATGCTGTGTTTAGTGCATTGCGATCGATAGGGCGGCAAACATGGATTCCTAAGGATAAAGGATATAGCCTATTGTGGTCTCCCAATATATACTTGACGGTACGTGGGAGAACAAGTCCGTACTGGCACTTATTGTCTCAAAGAGGAGGAATCACCCAACCTACGATGAAAGCAATAGTTACTAGGCTTTATGACGCTGGAATACGTCTCTAGCATAGACTTCTAAATGTTGTGCATTAGGTTCCAAAGAATTTTTATGTTCATTGAATTTATTTTATAGTTGATCTTTCTTAAGAAGTTTTCCTTTAAGGTTCACCACGTGATGTAGATATACAATTCCTAAAATGCAATCTAAGATGATAAACAGTCGTTTATTCTTCTTTTTGCAATGAAAATCCTAGCTACTAAAGAAAGAGAAGTGAGATTCTTTCAACATAGAGTAGAGAGCACACACTAGATGCGTTGTCCTAAATCAAAATCAACAAGCAGTCTAAATGCAAATGCACATGCATGTATTTGTTTTCCGCTTTCTTAATGTGTGAATGACAAAAAGAATGCTAAGTACAAATTTGAACTATCTTTTCTCTCAAAGCGACAATACTAACAATTTTCTCTTCAAAATACGAAAGGAAGACAAAGAAGACACTTTCAACTTTAATTTGAAAACCGATTTCGACACTTGAAATACTTATCAATTCAAATCAAATACAAGAGTAACAGTGTAATCGACCATCAAAAGAATAGGATTCTTTTATTTGACTGAAAACGACACTTGCGACACTTCCAAATCAAAAGACGACAGTTCGATTAAGCTACTTCTTTGTAAAGGAGAACTGTAAATGGCGAAAAATATATAAAAACATTCACAATTCTTTGTACAATGGAGGTTGAATAATGCAAAGGAAGGGGTTTTGAACAGTGGTATACTGATCATAGATAGCAAAACTCCTGAATAAAGTTGAAGAGAGTGAAGAAAAACCAAAATATGGAGGAAGAAACAGTCTTATCTGATCATTGCACCTGTAACATAGGGAAATAGGGATGCATCTCACCTACTGCACATGGGAGGTGTGATGCATCCAGATTGCCTAAAGGAGACAGTGCGATGGTCCAGGGACAAGACTTTAACTTGGTGTTTGGTCACAGTTTGCAGCTTAGTTAAGGGTTTTAGGCTGAGCTAATGATAGTCAATAAATACAAATCATAGGGGCTGATCTAATGAGGTTACTTGAGCCACCACTAGGGAAATTAGGATGTTTGCAAATCAATTATTCAGTTTATAAACAAAACCCAGATATGGATTGAAGCAACATTGATCTACTTTGCAGTTGCATAGAAAAAGTAGTTCGAAGGCTAGATGGCTTGACTTCAGGCTCCGTCTGTAGTTTATAAAGAAAACAAATATAAACAAGCAAACAATCTATTCACTCCCCAGTGGAGTCACCATTTTGTTATCAGGAAATCTATTGTCCATTCAGAGCTGCTAGTCCCACTAAGACGGGTAGCTATCTTAGAAACAAACTAACTAAAGTCACTTGTGTTTTCCTTTATGAGAAGTAGATGAGAGAGAAGCAAAGAGTACCAACCTTAGTTTTTCACTTGGCTCCTTTCTTGTTTCCTCTCCCCTTTGACAGATCTTTGCCGCTTCTCCCTTTCTTACCCCGCTTCAAAGAGCACTTGTAAAGTCAAAGCAGCATAATACCATCAAAGCACAAATATCTACAATCATAAATAATATAGGACCAGATATATATTGACCACACAAATGCATACATCAACTCAAACATACAAGAATGTGGAGGAAAACTCAAATAGATTTATTGATAGAAAGAGTAAAAGAGAGGATTACAACCCATTGATCTGACCTAGCGTCATCCTCCCAGCATGAAAGCCCTTCTTCACCTCATGAAATGCTTAGATCACCCAACACTATGATGTTCCACCAAGAAACCAACAACACTTCCTTACAAAATACAATATTCCAGCCTTTGGATCTCTAGGATGAGGGATCCATATATAGATGTTTGCAGGGGTGTGAGTCAACGTCTGGGATTTTGATTAGTGTCCTCTCTCTGATGGTTCTTGGTTCCACTTGGAGATTCATGATCTCTTACTCATCCCTGGGCGAATTTAGAGAGGCAAGTGTCACAGGAGAATTTTTTGGAAGATTCCATGATCATCCACCTTGCAAACTATCTCTGCCATTTGTCTACTCTTGCCCATCACACCCTACAGAAGGGCTTTTCAGTATGCATCGCACTTTTTGCATGTGGCAGGTGAGATGCATCACACCCTTAGCACTGAGCAGTTTGTATGGTCCAGTTTTGCCCAGTTCTGAGCAGTTTTCCATGGAAAACTTTTGGGAGATGATGTAATCAGCTAACCTTGTTCCTTTAGGGTGTGAAACAACACTTTTAGGGACTCATAAGCCCTTGGTTTATGGACATATATGATTGGGGTTGCAGTGCCCAAATATGTCTATAACAAAGTCCCTAACTTGTCCCACAAAGCCTTTGCCATAGCTTCCCCTGATATATTCAGCAATACTTAATCTGAGACACAGTATCGTATTGTGCTCTTTGCCTTCCGATCCAACTTCTTCCATTCTTAATCAAACACTCCCGTTGGTTTAGTATCCGGATCTACCGTGATCCACTGGTATTTATCCACCGACAGATCCTCCATCTTGAGTTTCCACAACTCAAAACTCTGACCATTAAATTTCTCGGTCTCTATCTTTCCACTGCTCTCCATCTTCTTTCACCACCAGAATTGATATCGTAGATCTCCCACTGAACAGGGTCTACCACAGGCCCAAGCGAAACCCCTCAGCAACAAAGGCATCTTCTTGAAGCCAAAACAAGTCTGATACCAAATGTAGGTTTGAACCCTATACAGAAATTACCTGCATACGAATTCTAAAACACAGAAAATAAACAATGCAAGATCATAACACATAAAACACATATACACAGAGATTTTCCCCTGGATCCCAAAACCGGGACTACCAGCTTGATTTTTCATTATGTTCCTTTCAATGTTACAATACATATTTATACATGCCGAAGCATCCAATACCATGGACCGAAAGCCATCACGTCCAATACCATGGATCAAAAACCATCGCGCCCAATACCATGGACCAAAAAACCATCGCATCCAAAAAACATGTGCAAAAATAATGCACAAAACCATAGGTGGGTCCACCCAACCTAACATAGGGTCCAAAACCAAATTTTTCTGCTGCGTTGCCCTGGACCCCATAAAATGGGGTTACGGGTGCCCTTCAAACCCCCTGTTAACTACATGGAAAGAATATAACACAACCCAACAATGATATCTATGTAGTATCATCCAAATACTCTATTCAATAGATCAACATGTTATTGAAATACATGAAATACCAACATCACATATAGGAAAACAGATATGTATTATCATTAATATAAATGGAAAGATTTTACAACCATAAATAGGTGTTGATCTTGTAGAAGATCTCCTCCAAGGCTGACTTGTCCTTTCCTTGTCACAATGTGCACCTACAATCACCCTAAATGCATGAAATGAAACCTCTCATCATAGCAACATAAGGGTAGAATCACTCCCCAAAGGCCAACCTCTTGCATATTGAAGGTTGTAAATATATAGAGGAGTGGGGTAAGTTGGGAGTTCTTATCTAATTACCAATATAAGGTTTTAGATCCACCTTTGATGGGAGGATGGGATCAAAGGATAAGGGATTAAAAGTCCAAAGTAGGGTTGGATAGGATCTAACTGTTTTATCTAAGGTAAATGGTTGTAACAAATTTTGGAAGCTTCTAAAAGAGGAATCTTCTAGAATTTCTCTCTTTTTCCCGAATTTATAGAACCAACGCAAGTGCAAAGGGGAGAAACCTGTAGGTGATAAGCATAGGCCACATTGGAGCAATCTATAGGTGAATGTTGTCCAACAATAGGCCAGGGTGCATTGGTCCTAAAACTGGCTCATATGATGCAGTTTCAGGCAGAAACTCTGGGGAATGAAAGAGACATGCTTAAGGATTTGTGCAAGATGATGACAAGGGGGAATAGGATGTTGATTTATCCCATTAGGAGGCCTATTTATCGCATGTGAAAACATGGCCTATAACAATTCATATATGCAACAAGTTCATTACAGTCTTCATACTTGTGGTCACAAATGATGTCAATGTTCAGTTGAATGTCTCAAAGTTGAGCGACCAAAGGTTCCATTGTTGGTGAAGCCTCAATTCGTCCTAGAGAGAGACATGGAGATGGCACAACTTCACCTTCATGCTCTATGCTAACTATGTTCCTGGAAGAGGAACTGGAGCATAGAATATGATGATTAGCATTACCAAAATTACCATCCCCATGACGTGATTTTCCTTGTTGGCAAGGCATTGTACATGCAACAGGGAGTCTGAATGACCAAGACTGAGAGCAATTCAAATAGTTCTATAAATAGAGAGACCAATATCAACCACTGAGGAACAGGGGCACCTCAAGAGGCTAAGCAAAACCAGAGGTTCCAGTAGAGACAATAGGCACAACACCACCCAACTCTACCGTGAATGACTTCGGCCAATTTTCCACACACCCACAGAAACTCCTAAAGACCATCCCCTCAAACTGACTAAGGAACATTTGTTGGGTGTGGAGCCTGATTATCTTCTGTATTCAAAGGTTTTAGCCGGATGCATACCCCAGGAAGACTATACACCCCTCCACGCGGGAGGGACTTGTCCCCCCCGCGGGGGTCTGAGGGGGCTAATCCCCCCCCGGTTGGGGGGTCTGGGGGCCAGCGGGCCCCCGAAGCTAAAAATAGATGTAAAATTGCCTTGTATAAATCTAGTAATTTCTAGTCAATCTAGGCCGTTCATTAGGAGGATGATCTGACGGTATAAGTTATGTTTAATTTATGGTTTTTTTCCCTAGAAGGCAACCCCTCACTATATATGAGGGAATTGTATTGCGTCTATTCATATATGTATTATGAGCAAGGAAGAGAGAGGAGATTGAGAGCGAAGAGGGAGTTATAGCAGATCTGTTGTAGGTTGTATCTTTTCAGTTTGCTGGATAATATAATAAAAGAAGGACTGGCTGTTTCTCCGTGGACATAGCCCAAACTGGGTCAACCACGCATATCTGTGTCTCTCTTGTTTTATGCATTTTCTATGTTTATATTTCTGTAATATTTTATCTGTTCCATTGCTCTGTAATATATATTTTTCTAACAACTGGTATCAGAGCCGAAGGTCTATTTGGCTGATAAATTCGCAGGAGAAAATGGTTCCTGGATCGAGTGGGAGCAATGGTGGAAGATGGTAGGTTTAGGGTCGAAAAATTCAACGACCAAAACTACCAACTGTGGAAGATGCAGATGGAAGATTATCTGTGTCAGAGAGATCTATACCTACCATTGAGCGTAAATACAAAGAAGCCGACGAGTATGACAAACATAGAATGGGATATTCTCGACAGAAAGGCACTTGGAACAATATGGCTGTGCCTAGCGGCGTCGATAGCGTTTAATATTTCAAAGGAAACGACAACAGAGGGTTTAATGTCGGCATTGGCCAAACTATATGAAAAACCCTCAGCCTCAAATAAAGTATTTCTTATGAAGCATTTATTTAATATGAAAATGTCAGAAGGTGGATCTATTGTAAACCATTTAAATGATTTTAGTATAGTTACAAGTCAATTAAGTTTTGTAGGGGTAAATTTTGATGATGAAGTTAGGGCTCTGTTATTTCTGTGCTCATTGCTAGAAAGTTGCAATGGTTTAGTTATGGCCATTAGTAACTCTATCTCTGGATCTAGTACTTTAAAGTTTGATGATGTTGTCGGTGCAATCCTTAGCGAGGAAATGTGACGGAAAAGCTCCGGTGAGACATCAGGTAATGCTTTGACTGTAGATACTAGGGGAAGAAAAATGGAAAGAGGAAAGAGCTCTGGATATCGCAGTAAGTCAAGAAAAGGCAGATCTAAGTCTAGATCAGGGACAGTGTGCTGGAAACGCGGGAAGAAAGGACACCTGAAGAAAGACTGCAATTCTCAGAAGGGAAAAGAAGGAGACGTGCAACAAGAAAAAAATCATGAAGCGAATGTAACAGGTGATGTGTTGCAAGATGCTTTGATTCTTTCATTAGAAAATATTATTGATGCCTGGGTGGTAGATTCAGGGGCCTCATTCCATGCCACACCTGATAGGAAACATTTTCATGATTATGTTCAAGGAGATTTTGGATAGGTTAAATTGGGTGATGATAAACCCTGTAAAATCGTTAGAATGGGTACAGTTTTCATAAAGCATCAGAATGGAAATCAATGGCTATTGAAGGAGGTAAGGCATGTTCCAGATCCGAAGAAAATTATGATTTCAACAGGGCAGTTGGGAGGTGAAGGTTGCGTAAGTACTTTCACAGATAAAACCTGGAAGGTCACTAAAGGATCCTCGGTAATAGCAAAAGGAGGAAAGGTTGGTACATTGTATTTATGCAATGGTATTTCTAATTTTGGTAATGCTTTAACCTCTATAGGAGAAGATACAACATTGTGGCATCATAGGCTCGGGCACATGAGTGAGAAGGGGATGTAGATTCTCCACTCAAGAAATTTGTTACCAGGCTTGAAGCATGTTGATTTAAAATTCTGTGAAAATTGTGTTGATGGAAAACAAAAGAGAGTCAAATTCCTTAGAGTTGGGAAAGAAAAGAAGAGCGAAAAATTAGAGCTTGTGCACACAAATGTATGGGGACCTTCTCAGGTATCATCTCTTGGTGGCTTTTGTTATTATGTTACTTTTCTTGATGATGCAACCAGAAAAACCTGGATTTATTGTATTCGAAATAAATCTAATTTATTTGATACTTTCAAGAAATGGAAAGATTTGGTTGAAAATGAGACAGGGAAAATGTTGAAGTGTCTCAAATCAGATAATGGAGGTGAATATTGCAGCAAAGAGTTTGATAGGTATTGTTCAAAGAAGGGAATTCGTAGAGAGAAGACAGTTCCAGGAACACCACAAGTAAATGGTGTGTCAGAAAGGATGAACAGGACAATCATGGAGCATGCAAGGTGCATGAAATTGCATGTGGGATTGCCTTTACAATTTTGGGCAGATGTTGTAGACACTACTATTTATCTAATAAACAGAGGGCTTTCGAGTTCCTTGGATGGTGGTATTCCAGAAGAGGAATGGACAGGTAAAAAGGTAAACTGCTCATTTTTAAAGACTTTTGGTTGTGAAACCTTTGTCCACATTAATAAAGAAAATAGAACAAAGCTTGAGGCAAAATCAAAGAAATGTACCTTTATTGGATATGGTGTTAATGATTTTGGCTATTACTTATATGATTATGAAAATCACAAAATCATTAGGAGCAGAGATGTAATATTCAATGAAAAGGTCTTGTATAAGAATCAGTTGCAGGAAAAGAAACATGAAAATGAAAATAGAGAATACACAGTGCTTGAATATATCACAGGAAAAGTGATGGTGCCTGAAAATCATAATGATCAACAGCTATAAGAACAACCACAACAGCAACAAGCACCTCAAACACCTGAAAGTGGTGTTAGAATATCTATCAGGATAAGTAGACCCCTTGAACGATACTCTCCTTCATTATATTATGTATTGTTGACTGATTCTAGTGAACCAGAATGTTATGAAGAAGCAGT
>APFE030176732.1:27735-48722 GCA_000404065.3 Pinus taeda
GGCAGCGCCCTCGAAGCTAAAAATTGATGTAAAATTGCCGTGTAAAATTCTAGTAATTTCTAGTCAATCTGGGCCGTTCATTAGGCGGATGATTTGACGGTAGAAGTTATGTTTAATTTAGGGTTTTTTGCCCTAGAACGCAACCCCTCACTATATATGAGGGAATTTTATTGTGTCTATGCATATCTATATTCTGAGCAAGGAAGAGAGAGGAGATTGAGAGTGAAGAGGGAGTTACAACAGATCTATTGTAGGATGCATCTCTTCAATTTGCTGGATAATATAATAAAAGAAGGACTGGTTGTTTCTCCATGGATGTAGCCCAAACTGGGTGAACCACGTATATCTATGTCTCTCTTATTTTATGCGTTTTCTGTGTTTATATTTCTGCAATATTTTATGTGTTCCATTGCTCTGTAATATATAATTTTCTAACAGCCTTAAGATACCAAGAACAATATGAGAACAAAACTCACAATTAGAAGCCCAAAGCAAAAACACAGGCAACCCTTTAGGCTGGACAACAATAGAGGATGTAGACACTACCCCAAAAATGGGGCTCACACCAAGACCAAATGAAATAACCCCAAGAAGTAAGCACATATAGACTTTACCATTGCAGTCAATAAAACCTCGAAAACTCACTATCTCGACATCATAGATAAACTAGCCCCGCGACGCCCATAGGCAACCCAAGAAGCTTGGGAGTGACCTCTAAGCTGTGAGCACTCCAATCAACACAATTCCTTGATTCAATTCCCCGGAGACAAGATTCTTGAACCAAATGAGAAGGAGAATGTAACAGAGCCCAGAATTCCTACCCCCGAGAGATTTGAGTCGCCCATTTCCACCCAAGACAGAACCAAGATCCTAAATTCTCTTCTGGAGGTCAATTTTCTTCCACATTGGTGGGATTCAGAGACCCACAGATCCATCTCTCCAAAGCCAAAACCCCAACAAGCTACCATGGTTGTCATCTCCTATTGTGTCTTTTGCCCTCTTGTTAATAAGCATTGCCCAAATTACCAATTGAAACAAGAACTCTGCCACCCTCCTTAACATAAACACACGATCAAACAAACTATTCACCTTGTCGGAGTACAATGTTTGTGACCTTTCAATTGATTTCTGTATGGTTTCCTCATGTTGGAGGGGCGAACCCAGAGATAAACTTGGCACTGTATGTCCACCCCCATTGAGGGAAGGGGAATCTTGTTGAAGGAGATCCTTAAGAACTTGAACTTCCCCTAGATCTAGATATACTATGCTCAAGATGTTGTTTCATGGTGTGACAAAATCCCTATGTTGTTTCAACAAACCCCGATCGACCAACCAGTCAGCTACTTTGTTACCTCAATGCAGGACATGACCTTTGGTAGAGTAAGCAAATCTGGCCAGGAGAAATTTTATCCATTCCACTTGGGATTCTAGATGCCAACTTCTCACAATTTTTGAGGAGGGGGATCCATCTATGATCTTTTGGGTCATTTGGATTACCATTTTTGAGCCCCTAATAATGTGGATCCTCGAGCATTCCTGAGAAAGGGTGAAGCCAAGTCCTTTTTTCCAAAGTTGTTAGTTCAGCAACATTATTGGTTGTATTACCATAGTACCATGCATACATGCCCACAGGAGATCCTAGCAAGTTGTGAAGCACATCTCCAAACCTGGTCAGTCCCGGGTTGTCCATGGATGCTCCATTAAACTTAATTTGAATGAATCCCATTGGAGGACACTAGAAAGAAGAAGGAAATGAGATCAAGGGATCCAGGAGTAAAGAGAAGTACATAGGAATCACGGCTTGAGAGAGGTTAAGGGAGGAAATGATCAAATCTTCAAGAGGGTCAGCCTTCCCATCATAGATACCCCATTTCTCAGATAAAATGGTCTCCCTCAGATTCTGTTTCACTGAACTCCAGACGGAGGCACTGAATGGGGTGTGATTGTGGAAAATAACTTTGTTTCTCTCCTTCCAAATGTTCCAGAGAAAAAATCATAGGGCCAAACACGAGGTTTTGTTTGCGATCAAATTTTTGAACTGGGTTCTCTTCCAATGTTCAATGGTTGTTAATAGATCTTCCCGGTTACGATCTAGGGACCCAAAGAGGGCACTTGCCAGATCCCAAACTTCTTTAGCAACTTTACATGAAGCCAGAAGACATGACATCATTTATTCTTGATGTTTTCATAAGGGGCACTAGGAAGGGCTTGTGAAGCCTTTTTTAAGCAATCGATCTCGAGTAAGAGTCCATTTGTGCCCCAATAGCTAGAGAAAGTGGGCCACGTTCGGCAAAATATGCTCGTGCCAGATGCCACTCCAAATGTTTTGTTGAGGAATTCAATTAGGGTTGGCCTTGATTAGATAGGCTTATCTGATAGAAAACATGCCCCTAGTCGCACATCCCCATATCAGAGTATTAGGGTCTTAGGAGATAGGGATTTGCTTCCACAACAGCTGATGGAAAAGGGCTTGCCAACTTTACCAAGGTGCCTCCACAATCCAGACATGATTTGTTTCTAAGCTTTCCATTCTTGTTGAGTGTTTTCCTTGATCCAATAGTCAACAACTCTACCTATGCAATTCTCAGATAAGATGTTCTTAAGGTCTAGAAGTGTGGCATCCCTATCCAAGCAGGGTATGCCATGATTCTTCCCAAAATAAGGTGGTTCTACCATTCTTTATTTCCCAAAAAAAGTTGTCCCATATAAGATAATTGTTCATGTTTGTTAGATTCCATATTGCCGATAGTTGGAAAAGAAGGATCTCTCAGGAGCCTGTATTGAGATTTTCCTTGACCATACTTCTAAGTCTAGATACGTTTCCAAAGTTATGTATCCCCTTGGATCCAATGCAGCCAGATTTTGGCTCCTAACACCGCATTCAAATTCTATGGATCTCATAATCCAAGACCACCTTGTGCTTTGGGGAGGAAAAGTTTGTCCCAGGTGACTAGAGGCCACTTCTTTTCAAGGGTAGCACCATGCCATAAGAATATGTGGAAGATGGAGATCATATCTCGATAAACAATCTTGGGGGCTAAAAGAACTAAGAGTTGGTGGATCGGAATTGCTTGCAAGACAAATTTGAGAAGGGTTTCCCTTCCTACCAAATTAAGAACTTTGAAGGTCCAGTTGGAAAAAATTTTCATAAGCCTGGTACATATACCTTTCCATTATGCAATACGCAAGGGGTTAGCTAATAACGGTACCCCCAAGTACTTTGAAGGAAGGGAGTCAATCGAGAAGCCTAAAATACAAACTAGGGATAGCTGCACAGGATGAGAATTATGGAAGAAATAAATGCTTTATTTTTCCTTACCGAGAAACATACTTAAAGCTACCTGAAATTTGGCAAGGATCCCATCTATCACAAGAGCCTCCAAACCATGGGTTCCCCATAAAAAAGATTATAATCAACAAATTGTTGGTGAGTCATGGATATATCTTTTCTTGGGAGGTGAAGGCATTTTATCTCATTGGTACTTTTTATTGTCGTATCCAACCAAATCAATCCCTCTATTTTTGTTATGAACAATAAAGGGGAGATTGGATCCCCTTGTCGAGACCCATGGAAGAATGGAAGCTAGTTGAGGGGTCTCCATTCAACAGAATTGAAAAGAATGGAGTCAAAATCAACGAGTGAATCCAATTAATACAATCCTTTGCAAATCTGAACACTCTCAAGACTTCAAGGAGATAGGACCAGCTAAGTTGGTCATAGGCTTTAGATACATCGAGCTTGAGCATCATCCATTGTTTCTTGCGATTCGATAGGGAGCGAATAACTTCATGAGCAGAGACGATCCCGTCCAGAATATGCCGCCCCTCTTTAAACTCATATTTCTTTGGGCTAATAATATGATGTAGCATGGGTTTCAACCTACAAAAAATGATGGATGGGAGTACCTTTTAAATCACATTTCATATCTTAATAGGCAGGAATCCACCTAGAGAGTTCGATTCCTTTTTTTTTTTTTTTTCAAAATAAGGGGGAGGAATGTTGCGTTGAGACCAGACCATCTTTTTTTTTTGCGCATAAACTCCTCAACGAGATCAAAAATTGCTTCTCCCAGAAAAGACCAACATGATTTGAAGAATTATGATGTGAATCCATCGGGGCCTGGAGCCTTATTGGCAGGCATTTCTTTTATCATTGTCTCCACTTCTTCATACAATGTGTGACACATTAAGGTCACGTTCTGATCCTTAGAAACATGATTAGGGATATGTTTGGGGATTCGTGTGATATCCTCAGAATTCTCATGATTTTCTTCTGTCATAAGGGAAGTGAAGAATGAGATTAATTCCCTTTCCATGTCATGATGTGTCTCAATACGAGTCCCCTCATACGAGGTGAGAGATATAATGTGATTATGCTATCTGTGGTTGATCATTGATCGGTGGAAGATTTTGAATTTTGCTCTCCCTCACGAAGCCATTGAATTCAAGTTTTTTTCTACCATAAGGTCTCTTGTTGTTGTTGTCGCTCTTTTAAATGATTCAGAAGGTGACCCTCTTCTACAACCAAATCTTCGGTGCACCATTCACAAATGATTCTCATTTGAATATCCTATATTTTTTCCTCAAGTCTGCGCTTCTCCACCAATATATCCCTTAATTCTTCTATATTCCAAGTTTTGATTCGGAATTTGAGGACCTTCAACTTCCTCTGAAAGGCTTGTATGCATGACCCTTCAGGTGCCTCTAAGTTTTTCTACCATTCCTCTAATTTCCCCATAAAACCAAGATGGCGAAGCCAGAAGCTTTCAAACCTCAAAGGCTGATTATAGGAGGAGAGTGAGTGGACATGTTTAAGCTGATAGGGTAGTAATCCATTCCTAAAGAGGGCAAAATGGAGGCTTCGAGAAGGGGATCTTTTAGGACTAGGTTGTCCAAGACAAGAAACTGATCCAAATGACATACCACTTGATTTTGACCCTCTCTCCTATTATTCCATGTATGAATGCCTGTTTTAGTTACAATATCAACCAAATGAAGATCTTCTATCAATTCATTGAAAGCCCAAGAGCTTGGGTCAAGGCACCGAATCCCTCCTCGTTTTTTAGCCAGATGACGGATCATATTGAAGTCACCCCTAATGATCCAAGCTAAATTGGTAAATTTTCTCCTTAGCCAAGCATTTTCCTTGAGAAAGAGGTATTTGACTGGAGGGGTAATAGGTCCATATACTATTGTCAACTGCATCCACGAATCTAAGCGAATAAGCCTAAAGTTGCTTAAGAGTGTGTGCCTATCCAATATTTGAAGATTACCTTCTTGGGGTCCTAGAGTACTGCAATGCCTCTTGCTGCCCCGATTGCTTCGATCATCATTACTTCATTATTATGCCAGTAATACTTGTTGGCCTCCTTGATTTTGTCAGCCTCCATTGTCTTGTGTTGGATGATCCAGAAGGGTGAGGGCCAAAATGCCCCCGTCTTTACTCGAGCCAAAAGGTGTGGGATCACCCTCTTGCTTCCCCAGGCACATGCTCCATTGACTGAATATGTTGCGAAAATGGCTAAGTTGATTTATAGGGATATCCTTGACATCCACTTTAAGCCATACTTGGAATATTTCTAACATTTTGTGTTCCTCTGCCCTAAGTCTATTGTTTTTTCATCCACTTCTAAAGCTTTACTTGTTTGGTTGATGAACTCCTTTATTTTTTGATCTTCTTCCATGGATTTTGGTATTTTCCTCTTGGGCGGAGCTTTATCAATCTATGGGATGAGTTGTTTATCCACTTCCATGGCTTGTAGAGGTTGTTGTGATGATGCTACCATGTCAATTGTCATTGGCTCCAGTGTCTCAATAATTGTAAAGGGATTTTCATTGCCTTTGGGAGGGGTTTCTCATGCATTTGGGGGGTCGATCTAGATCTCGAAGGTGGCAGATTTTGGCTAGCATTAGATGGAAAAGGTTGAGCTCGCGGCAGATGATTTCTCCTTCCTCCTACTGGTTGGAATCCATCTTCATCTCTATGTTGGGTTGCATGTTGAGCTTCCTCTGCAATAGTGAGGGGACAATCCCTGAACAGGTGACCATGTTCATGGCATCAAAAACATTTGAAGGGGACATGATCATAATCCAGTGGCTGGGTCCAGATAGAGTCATGATATCCCAGATCTATTGATTATAGGAGTGGTTGATAGATATTCATGTGAACACAGATGCATGCATATGATGCATGTCGTTGTCGCTTAGTGATTTCCTATTCCTTCCAAAATATCAGGTTCCCAAAAATCTTCCGGCAGTGAGAACAACCGAACCCAGACATGGGTTGCCTGGAATTCGTGTTTTTCTGGGTTGTAGCATTCTTCCGAGTAGCATAGGAAGAGCCTAACATTGTTCATGAAGTATGATCCATTATCAAAAACTCGCTTCCTGTCCTCTAGATCTATAAAGATTATCGTAAAGAAACCCTTGGCTCTAGGGCATAGCTTGATCTGCCCCCGGGGTGACCATTTGTTCTGGATCCACTGGATAATGTCTTGTTATCAGGGCCAAATGCCTAAGAATTTGTAGATCAAGACATGATCTTTCGTGTACTGATGAGATTGCTCCAAATTATTGTTAGGAATCACAAATTTTGAGTTTTTTCCGCTTTTGGGAGGCAATGACTGTGACCTTGCCCCTACTATTGCGCACCCATTACAAGGGTCTCGATAGCTACAACTGCATTAGCAACAGATCCTGCTTGGCTAGTTTGGGCAAAGGGCGTGCAATTCATGACATAATGGAAGGAGGAATCTCCCCGCCCAAGCGAGGGGTTGCTCATACGACCGCTACTTCTTTGATTCCGAAGAGCGATAAAAGACGCATGATAAAGTCATTCTCAGCTTGGCCTGTTGGCGAGAAGAAGCCAATGGGAGGTTTGTAGAAATCAGACAATCAGTGAACAAACCCTAGTTTGCAGAACTTTCAAATAAAAAAAATTATATTTAATAAAATGATTTTATTATATTAATCTATAATTTTTATTTGATTCATTAATTTGTAAAAAATAAAGTAACATAAATATTTTAAAATGAAATAAAAGTAAAAGCAAAATTTTGAAATCATAATTCTTAACCATCATGTAAAACTATAATTCCAATAAAATCCAAATCATATTTAGAGAGAAATTTTGAAAATAAAAATAAAAATAAATTTATCCTATTTTAACTCAATCCTCGTGCATTTATTTCTCTTAAAACTTTTGAAGAAAAAAAAATTATAATTTTTAGAAATAAACGAATCCCTTCTTATGAATGAATAATCATTAATAAAATGGACATTTTTATAACCTTTATAAATTTAAAAATATATATATTAAAAATTAAATTTATAAATGCAACACTTTATTTTTATCTAACCCATCAAAATAATTAAAACAATGTACGTTCACTTTCATTTTTGATGTAATGTGAACCCAAAAAGTGAGGGTTTGAAATACCTTTGCAGGACACTTGTGAAATATACTCATCTCCAATTATTTTGTTTATACTAGAATCTTACCCAATATATGGAATATGGCACTTGTGAAATATATTCATCTCCAATTATTTTGTTTATACCAGAATCTTATCCAATATATGGAATATGGCACTTGTGAAATATACTCATCTCCAATTATTTTGTTTATACCATAATCTTATCCAATATATGGAATATGGCACTGATTACCCATTTCAAATTGTTTTATTCCTTTGATTACCCATTTGTCATTTGTGGAGTTTGTTTAGAATTTGTGCAAACAATTAAATCATTCAGTACAAACTAGAACTATTCATTTTTCCTTGACTATGATGGGATGTTGAAGTAAATTATTTATTGATTATTTCAAGGTCAAGCAAACCATAAACCAATCATTACACATTGAAACCACTCTGTGTTTCACACAATCATTACAATATAATCCAAATAAAATTTTTGAATGAATAAAAAAATTACAATATAATAGTGATTAGACCATAATCACAATAATCATAAATAAAATGAAATAACATTTTAACATTTACTGAAATAAAAATAATCTATATACCAAACCTCATATGACTCCACTCTCCATTAAGGAAATGGTGTGAACACCACGTGCTTCTCTCTCGACCAAACAAAAGAAAGGTTAACGTCGACAAAAAGGCACGCGGTGGGGCGGCGTTGTACGATGATCGAACGGTTGGGCCCGCCAAGCGAAAGATCGACGGTCGGGGATGGTTGCACGTGACGCGGGGAGCATGCCCATAACGTGCAGCACAGCATCATGAAGAGGAGCCTCCTCCGGTCCGGTCCGCTCCCATGCGCGGTGAAATGAAAATTGAAGGGTCACATGGAATGCTATTATATTTTATTGGAATTCAATTCCGTGGGGTCCTAACTAGGGTGGGATCTTTATGTACATTTGTGGGGTTGTTCAATATTAGGGGTGTGAGTTGGCCACTTGAAGGCACAAACATGCCATTCTCCATCACGTGATATTCTACTTGGAAGCATCCAGTAGATCCCCATAAAAGGAGTTGAGTTGTTTGTAACCTTACTCTTAGGGAAATGCATGCTTTTGAGTACTACTTTATATTATTCCATTCCCAAACATTTATGAAGCATGATCCAAAGTGGGATTTGTCTAGGAAGATGATAATTTTGTTTGGATTTGTATGATTATTATTTTTTTTTGAAACTAAAAGTGTTTGAATTGTTTTTAATGGTGGAAATGAATTCAACATCTTGAAAAATTCTTAAAACATCTAAAATTCTAAAACTTGACAGCTATAACTTAGATTTTCAAAAATTTCTATCAAAATTTGTCAAAATAATATTGGAAAAGCCATTTTGTTTTTACAAAATCATCACCTATTTAGACTACTCTATCAAAGTAGTGTGGAAAGCTTTGGGACCAAGCTGAATTTAGATGTGAAAAAAGGGGAAGGTTTTGGCTTCATTGTTATAAACACATTCCACAATTGATATAGAGCATTGGACACTGTTTTGAAGGTCGTAGTCTAACCATACTTCTTTTTTGCTCTAAAAATTATGGAAATTCCGACAATATATAGATAAAATCGGGCAGGGGTTTTTGTAAATCTAGGTTATATCTGTCAGATTTCAAGATTTTAGTTGCCCAGAAGCTTTTAATGGCATTGAATCCATTTCCACCATCGAGAACATGATTCAAAAACTGCTACTGCAAACTTTGCCCAAACTCCAACCACTTTTGATCGTTCAAACAATTCTTTGCCCAAATTCCAACCACTTTTGATCGTTCAAACAATTCCTCTTCCTCTCCCTAAATAAATGACTGCGTTTGAAAAACAAAATATACAAAATTATATATCAAATTAAATAACACCAAGCATGTTTTTGGGGAACCAAATTGGAAAATCCCCGAGATTAGGCTCCAAATTGGATGTTAATATTTTATTTTGTTGATGTCTCTATCCAACTTACCCAATAAAATATTTCTCAATAAAATGACTGGTCGGGCGTGACCAACTGATCACGTGGCACACATTGAGATGGCATGAACTTTAACCTGGCAAAAACATATATATATATAGACACGAGACAAAATATTATAAAAAAGGATGGAAAATTGAAAATTGTTGGGAGCTAAATCATTTCATGCTTTTCTTCTCAACTACCACATACCGTAAAATATATATTTTATATTAAAATAAAAATTATTTGAATATGAGTGAAAAATAAATATATTATAATTTTTAAAAATAAAGTTTTTCAGTAGAAATTATATAAGAAAATATTTTTTAGCTGATTAATTTTGAACCAAATAAATAGTTTCATTATCAGGATTAGATGAAGAGGCAAATTTATAGTAAAGTCTTAAATAGAGAAATAATGTAAAAACATAATTTCAAGTAGCCGTTATATTTGAATTTAATATTTAAAATATGATATTAATTTATTAATATATTAAAAACAAATATCATTGGAAAAACTATTAATAACTAGTTTAAAAAAATATAATATTTAAATATTATATTAATTATTAATTTATTAAAAATATTAATACCTAACGACTATATTTTATTTTACCCACCGACCAAAAATTGGCCGAAATATTTTTTTAATGAATATTACTTATATTTTATTTTAAAACATATATAAATTATTTTTCATAAGTTTTTTAACCAACTCCCGCATAACAACGACGTATTAAAATTTAGATATCTTTATTCGAATCATAAATATAAACTCAAAAGCCACTCTTCCACCGCCATTATTATTATTATATTTAAAACTATTGGCAAATCAAAATATTTGATGAGTAATCCTTCGCTGTTTAATATACTCATTTTTATGTTAATATATTCATTTTATATGGATTAAATAAGGTGAGAATATTCGATTAAACTGTTGGATATCTTGAGGTGACTTCTTGACATCTATGTTTTCTCGTCCTGTGGCGTGTTTTTGGAACTTTTATTTATAAATTCTTTAATCGTTTTCTTTGAATATACTGAGTGCATATATTTATATTAAATCCTGCGTACATAAGATTCCTTATTCACGTTCTAACCAATAAAATGTTTGCATGTTATTGTCATAGTCTTAATTATTTTTATAATCACTAAACTAGATAAATAGTACTTCACAGATTATTCATGTACGTTTGTTGGTTAGTGGGAAACTCCTATTTCCAACTTTATAGAAAAGTAAATGCGCTCTGACATGCGAGCGCTCGCCCTCTGAGTGATAGCACGTGAATCGAGATAGCAGCATGGAGAGAGAGGGCGAGCGCTATTTACATGCGAGCGCTCGCCCTTTGAGTGACAGCACGTGAATCGAGATAGCAGCGTGGAGAGAGAGGGCGAGCGCTATTTGCCTCGCCCTCTCTCTCCACGCTGCAATCTCGATTCACGTGCTATCACTCAGAGGACGAGCGCTCACATGTCAGAGCGCATTTACTTTTCTATAGAGTTGGAAATAGGAGTTTCCTTGGTTAGTGCTATACTTCTCGTGTATAGTGCAGATATATAGATTGTAGGTTGCAGGGTTTTTATTGAAACATATGGATTCTCTCACTTTAAGTTGTATTAATTGTTACATATTTATATTATCATTATTAATTAATAGTTTTAAATCAATTATAAGAGTGGCAAATAGGGGAGGTTTTGTTTTATCATAATAGAAAATAATTTAGGTTAAGAGTGGCAAGTAGGGGAGGTTTTGTTTTATCATAATAGAAAATAATTTAGGTTTGGTGATTAGGTATTGTTATAAAAAAGAGGTGAAGGTTTTGAAACTATTTAAAGGTTGAATTAGATTAACAAATAAATGATTTTTAAGCCTTTAGTTGAGTTTTATTGTTAAAGTACATTTACTATGAGAGGTTATAGTTTCAATAATTTCGACACTTTTGGGGTCATGCTTTATGATTCATTTGACAGGAAGTGATCCCTTCATATGGATTTTTTTGGTAGAAATATTTTGTGGACGTATCGGTCACCGATCTTGGGATTTGTGAACCACATAGAAAAAAATTCAATTGCGTTTAGATGTGGCGGTTGGGTAGAATAGTTGTTATCCTCCCCACCCAAGTTCTAGTCTTATAAGTTGAAATGTTGACACTCTAGAATAGAGTAACTTTGTTGCGCTCTTAAGCGAGTCTATAATAAGGGTTGGCCTAGTACCAACAACCTCTTTCTTGCCTTTTTCTTGAGAGGGAGGTAGAATTTCTTCCCCAATTAGTACCCAATGCCAAAAATTTTAATAGCCCTAAAGGTTAGCTCAATTGATCGAGTCCCCATCATTAAAACACTTTTGTATTGGGAGGTATGTTCGAGAATGCAACTATATTCAGTCTTCATAATTTGTACCATTATGTACTTTAAAAAAAAAAGCTTGGTAGGACTACATCTTCATCATGTCCAATATATCACCTTGATCAAGGCAAGTAATTGAACCAGTGACTTCACATCAAGGAGTGCCTTAACAAAGCACCCAATCACCATCTATCCAAGACCTCATGGACACAGTTATGTATTTTTATGAAAAAACAAAAGAAAGGAAAAAAGAAAATTAGTATTACTTCTTACTAGATAAACATGTTCTTCGTGCTTCTAGGTTTTTGAATCAAAGAGTCAAAGTCCTACTTTGGACCTATTATAAAAGAAAAAGAGAAAGAAATTTTAAATGTAAATTTTGGGAAAGAAAACCCTTTAGATTCCAAGTCGGCCTACATGTCAAGTTGGCCTTGCCCTAGTGGACATGTCTATTTGCACCCCTCTAAATTGTATAAAGAGAGGATAGATGGAGCTCATTTGGAGACACTATTGGAGAGTTTTTGGTATGCAATATTGTAGATTAGATAGACAAGATGACAAAGGCCAAAGTCTAATTTCTTATTAAAGCTAGGGCTTGTGGAAGGTACATCTCTTGTTGTTGTTCTCTTATTGATGAATCTGTCTAAAAGAAGGAGGGTTTGACATGGCATCTAGAGGTGAGAAGTTCTATGGTTATGGCTCTTTGATATCTCATTTGATTTGATTCTATAAGAAGATAATTTTCCAAATTTTTCCATTGGAGAGCTTTCTCCCTGGCTTGGATACTCTATCTTGTGTTCTATTGTCTTCTGCGATGTTCATGTTTTATGGTAAATGCTTGATGAAGAAAGAGAACATAATAATAAATGTTATCAATCTCACAAGTAATTATCATGTAATGGAAATATGATAATAAGATTAAAACCTCATGATTTCCAACATGGTATAAGAGCTTAGGTGACCTAAAATTGGAGATTTGGAGATCACATTTTATTAGCATTTGAATCAAAATCCTTGATAGGTCTCTCTCTACTAGACGAAATTATGAGCATGTTTTGGGGTCAATTTTCACTACAATAACTTGTTTTATGGCATGTGACTCCCCTTATTAGTAGAGTGAATTCATACAACTTGAGTGGGCCTAATGGTTAAGAGCATGTGTTTCTTCCTAAGAGGTCACAGGTTCAAAACCAGAGGGGGGTAGAGTATGTATGCCTTCATAGACTTAGCAGTCAAATCATTGCATGGAGGTGGGTCCCTTGTCCCACATATAAGGGGGTCTCATACACCAATTTGGTGTATGCCTTGGTCGTGACCTTAAAATTGGATAATAATAATAATAATAATAAATAGCCTACATTATGGAACTTCTGTAATGAACAAAGTTCGTATACTCAAATAATCTTCATAATACTTTGAAGACAAAGACATCCATTATATAATATATATATATATATAAAAGAATGTATTTGAATACAAATGAGGGTGAGGACCTGCTTAAATACCTAGGCAAATACCTCTTCACCAAAGGTCATGTCCTTAAGGACATACCTCTTCATTAAGTAATTACTAGTTAATTAATCATTATTTATTATTTTTATTGTTTGCATTATGTGTATTGCTTTATATATATTTTATTCATAACATTGTCTTCCTCTTCAAAAAGATTTTTCCTCAAAGCTTACCGATGCAAAGGCTTGATCTCCCTTTTTTAGTGTCTTCTCATCGCGGAATTGTTATCGTCGTTGATGCAAGACAATGTGACCCTATAATTGATAAACAAAATTGTCGAATTGAGAATGGATCTAACTATCCTAAGTTAATCTTCCATGAAATCTTTCGATTACTAGAAACTTGTGGTGAATGGTTATCACTAGACTGAATTATGCACACTTCAATATTCTTCAGAACATAAGTTTGTTGTTTATGTTCTGAGTGATATAGATTCGTAGATTGGTTGAGGTGTTTATTCTTGTGATTTAGATGTAGATAAGGACTTCTTCTTATTTGACTATCCTTTAACATTTGTGTGGTAATTTCTTGTTTTACTTTAGGTACTGATGTAGTTGAGTGGGTTACAGAATCTTCACTTGGATTTTTCGTTGTCTTAATTGCAACATTTGAATATGTTTTCACTTCAATTGATTGGTTAACTTCTTGAGTTGTGATGTTGATTGGATCGATATACATTCCTCTTTCTTCTACTTGGACTGAATACTTCAACACTTATTTCCTAATAAGTTCTTCTAATTTGTTTTTCAATGATTTACTATCATCTTTAAGTTTCTTAATTTGAGTGAGTAGACTTTGATTATGGTTTCTGAGACGTAAGAGTTCCTCATTTTCTAAGTCAACTTTATTTTGTTATTCAAGCTTCTCATATTTTGAACACTTGATTTGTTCTAATAACCTTTGGTTAAGGTCCTTTACGAATAATTTTTCCTCTTCTTTTTTGCTAGAATTTCGTTGAGTTTCTTTTCAAAATTTTCCTTTTCTTGTTATAACTGGTGTTTCTTAGCTTTACATTTTCTGACTTGTGTAAGTAGTTTATGATTATGCTCCTTCAAACATGAATTTTCCTTTTTCTTGTTGGATATGACTTCTTGAAGCTCTTTCTTCTTCTTTGATATTGTTTCTAGATTCTCTTGAAACATTAGTTCCAAATATCCTTAATGTCTTTTGATGAAGGCATTGTCAATTTCGTTTTCATTATCATGTCTTGGAATGTGACCATCTTCTTCTTGTAAGGGAACATCAAGAAATTGTTTTTTGTGTTTAACATGAACGTACCTAATTCCTTGAACCCAAGTCGACCGAGAAATATGTCAACCTCTTTGTCAAGGATAGTTAAGACACGTAAATGAGATATGTACTCATAATGATTAATTGCCACATGTAAACCATTAATTTCATATAATTGTTTGCCAAAAATACATTTTTGTTCACCTATATTTGGCTCTAGAACTAATAGTTGATTTGCTAAATTATTGTTGATGCAATTATTCTCGGTGGCTGGATTAATAGTGATACTAATCTCTTTCCCTTCGATACATGCCTTTAATGTAAATAATATAAATTCTACAATTGGAATATCTTTATAGGAGAATATTCCTTCCTTAATTTCTAATTTAGAATCCGTTGTTTTCTTTTTCAAGATGAGCGTAGGGTTTAGGGTAATCTAATTTCCTTTTTTTAAAAATAAACCTTCAAAATTTAATATTCTTCTATATTAATGACTGAATCCTTTAAGATATAATAAAGCTCTTTTTTTATTTAGCTTTTGAAAACTTTATAAATATTCTCTCTCTTTTTTAATATATCTACTTGAACCCTTGAAACTTATATATATCTATATAACTTGCTTTTTAATTATATTTCTCTAAATCTCTTTATGTTCTAAGTTTGTCTTCTAACCTTTTAATTATATTATGCTATATAACTTTTAATATGTTTTACAACTTGTCCTCCATATATGAATGGTACTACCATTCATTTAACTTTTAGCAATTATTCCTATTATTATATAGTATTAAACTCTAGAAAATTATTATATTAATAATTTTTGTCCCAAAAATTTTTGACGAGGCGTCATTCTTGTTATGGATCACGTTGCACTTTGACGGTCGAATAAGGGTGGTGAATCAGTACAGAATGGCAGTGGAAGAAGTTTGTAGCAATTTGTATCGTACATTTGCAGCCAATAGTACAATTTATAGCAATTTATATCATATAGTTGTAGGCAAACATACAGTTTGCAGCGAATGGCACTGTATAGTTGTAGCGGGGGAGGTTGTGTGTGGATCGATTGAGGAATAGGCACAATGGTGATGAAGTTTGTGTGTGGATTGTAAGAGTGACAACAATTAGCGACTTTGGCAACTGTTGCCTCCTGTGCGACAGTAGTAATGGTGGTGTTTTATTACCATTGTAAAGAACAGCGGTAATGGGTTGTGGTTGTTTCGTGGCAACAAGTAGAGAAGGTAGTTGGGTTAGCAATCGTTGCATGGTAGCTCCAGTGTAGCATTTTGTTTTTGTTTTTTTGACTTTTTTTAAATATATTCAATTTAGTTTTAATATTTTTATTTTTTTCCTTAAATCACTATTTTTATTCAATTTTCTTTTTTTAGTTATCATATATATTATATTTTTCTCTCTGCTATTTTTTCTAATATTATTTTTTTTTTTTTATCTTTTTTTAATTCTTTTATATATATATATATATTTCCATTATTGGAAAAAATGGAGAATCTTCAATATTGTGTAGCAAAGTGCTTTGACTATGGCAGCAACAAAATTGATGACGAGTTGATGGCCAAAGCCTAGATCGGACTAGCTTTGTGTAGAGGTTGAGCGGCCAAAGGAGCACAAATCTGATACCAATGTAACGAACAAAGTTCATATACTCAGAGGAATGCTCTGATACTAATTTAACGAACCCATTTCATATACTCAAAGGAATGCTCTTATACCAATGCAATGAACAAAGTTTGTATACTAAAATAATATTCAAAATACTTCGAAGGAAAAGACATCCATTGTAGGAAAAGTAATTATATATATAAGAATATTTGAACACAAGTGAGATGATTACAAATGGGGGTAGGACCTTCTTATATACCTAGAAAGACACCTATTCATGTCCTTGGAGGACATACCTCTTCATTAACTAATTACTAGTTAATTAATAATTATTTATTATTTTTATTGTTTAACATATTTTATATTTTTATATAAAAAATTTATTTATAACAAGGTCTTTGTCTACTAGACTAAATTCTGAGCATGTTTTGGGGTCTGTTTTCACTACAATAGCTCATTTTATGGCATGCAACTCCCCTTATTAGTAGAGTGAATTCATAAATATTCTACAGTTTGGAAATAACTTCTAGAATCAACTCGCTTCCATGGAAATTAAATGCTATACAAAATTGTTACCATATCATTTCGTCATTGAAATCGAAATTATAATGGTAATGTCAATGTAGTAGCATCGTACTGTGTAATGGCTCAATGGACAACCACCACAACCCGTATTTGTTTCAATGGTTGCTTTGGCTCTCACATAAATGATGGCATCCCTTCATATTGATATGTTTCACATCAAGGGATTGATTCACATTAGAAAAGTGGCTCGTAATATAAAGCATGCACTATGGAAACCTTAATTATAAAATTTGATTCTACATTTCTACTCCAAGAGCTTGTACTCTGAGAAAAAATCGCATTTTTTATTACAATGGCTTGTTTTATGGTTTGTAGCTCTTTTGGATCAGATGTAGTTGCAAAATATTGATTGTTTCTTATAGATCTAACACCAACATGTCTCTAAGGTTTGAAATTTTGGGCTCGTACTCGTATAAGAGTATTACTATTCACTAAAATATATAACTAAATGGAATCAAGGATTCATTAACCTAGTGGCGTTAATTCCATGGAAACGATCGATTTTTGTATATGCTCAAAGTCACAAATCAACTCAATCTCACTGGCATCATATTTATCATCATTCCTATACGATAATGGCTATAGTTTTGAAGGGCATTGATCCTGTATGACATCATATAGGATCTCGTTGGCATCATTAATATATGCCTTGACAGTAAGGTTATGGTTGACTATGAGAAATTACTGGCAACAATAAATATGTCTTGATAATAATATATATATAATAAATATGCACAACAACAATGTAAATGTCGACATAAAATAGTCTCGAAGTTCCTTGAAAAATTGATGATTGTAGACCAGATAATGTTAACGTTTAGAGTGATGAAATTAAGAGAAACAATAACATTGAGGATAATTAGAAAAGAATTATTTTTTTCTATGGTGATGTTTATATTGAGAATCTACCATAGTCATAAGTGACTTTGACTCATAGGTTTCATGTGATTGGTCTTGACACTTGATCACTACAACTAAAATTTTTTGTGTCATCATACTATGAAAAAGGGAAGGAACCCAACTTATGAACTTGGGAACCTCTTGAAGGGACTCAGATCATGTAAATAAAAGGACGAAACACCTTTGTTGAAAAAAGAGTGGCACTTAACAATTAAAGAAGAACTGAATCCTTGCAAAATAGTAAAGGATATTTTGGGTGTGGAGCCTGATTATCTTCTGTATTCAAAGGTCTCAGCCGGATGTATACCCCTCCATGTGGGGGGTCCTTGTACCCCCCGCGGGGGTTCGAGGGCAGCGCCCTTGAAGCTAAAAATAGATGTAAAATTGCCTTATAAAAGTCTAGTAATTTCTAGTCAATCTAGGCCATTCATTAGGCGGATGATCTGATGGTAGAAGTTATGTTTAATTTAGGGTTTTTTGCCCTATAAGGAAACCCCTCACTATATATGAGGGAATTGTATTGCGTCTATGTATATCTGTATTCTGAGTGAGGAAGAGAGAGGAGATTGAGAGTGAAGAAAGTGTTACAACGGATCTGATATAGGTTGTATCTCTTTAGTTTGTTGGATAATATAATAAAAGAAGAACTAGCTATTTCTCTGTGGATGTAGCCCAAACTGGGTGAACCACGTATATCTGTGTCTCTCTTGTTTTATGCGTTTTCTGTGTTTATATTCTGCAATATTTTATGTGTTCCATTGCTCCATAATATATAATTTTCTAACAACTGGTATCAGAGCCAAAGGTCTATTTGGATGATAAACTCGCAGGAGAGAAGCGTCCCTGGTTCGAGTGGGAGCAATGGCGGAAGATGGTAGGTTTAGGGTCGAAAAATTCAATGGCCAAAACTACCAGCTGTGGATGATGCAGATGGAAGATTATATGTATCAGAGAGATCTATACCTACCATTGAGCAGAAAGACAAAGAAGCCATCGAGTATGACAGACACAGAATGGGATCTCGAAAGAAAGGCACTTGGAACAATACGGCTATGCCTAGCAGCATCAGTAGCATTTAATATTTCAAAGGAAATGATAATAGTGGGTTTAATGTCGACACTGGCCAAACTATATGAAAAACGTTCGGCCTCAAATAAGGTATTTCTTATGAAGCATTTATTTAATATGAATATGTCAGAAGGCGGATCTGTTGTAGACCCTTTAAATGATTTTAATACAAATACAAGTCAGTTAAGTTTTGTAGGGGTAAATATTGATGATGAAGTTAGGGCTCTGTTATTTCTGTGCTCATTGCTAGACATTTGGAATGGCTTAGTTATGGCCATTAGTAACTCTGTCTCTGGATCTAGCACTTTAAATTTTGATGATGTTGTCGGTGCAATCCTTAGCGAGGAAATGCAACGGAAAAGACCCAGTGAGACATTAGGAAATGCTTTGAATGCAGAGACTAGGGGAAGAAAAATGGAAAGAGGAAAGAGCCCAGGATATCATAGTAAGTCAAGAAAAGGTAGATCCAAGTCCAGATTGGGGATAGCGTGCTGGAAATGTGGGAAGAAAGGACACGTGAAGAAATATTGCAAGTCTCGGAAGGGAAAAGAGGGAGATGCGTAGCAAGAAACTAATCATGAAGTGCATGTAACAGGTGATGTGTTGCAAGATGCTTTGATTCTTTCATTAGAAAATATTATTGATGCCTGGGTGGTAGATTCAGGGGTCTCATTCCATGCCACGCCTGATAAGAAACATTTTCATGATTATGTTCAAGGAGATTTTGAACAGGTTCGATTGGGTGATGATAAACCCTGTAAAATCATTGGAATGGGTACAATTTTCATAAAACAATAGAATGGAAATCAATGGCTATTGAAGGAGGTAAGGCATGTTCTAGATTTGAAGAAAAATTTGATTTCAATAGGGCAGTTTGGAGGTTAAGGTTGCATAAGTACTTTCACAAATAAAACCTGGAAGGTCACCAAAGGATCCTTGGTAATAGCGAAAGGAGGAAAGGTTGGTACATTGTATTTATGCATTGGTATTTATAATTCTGTTAATTTTTTAACCTCTATAGGAGAAGATACGATATTATGGCATCATAGGCTTGGGCACATGAGTGAGAAGGGGATGCAGATTCTTCACTAAAGAAATTTGTTGCTAGGTTTGAAGCATGTTGATTTAAAATTCTGTGAAAATTGTGTTTATGGAAAATAGAAGAGAGCCAGATTCCTTAGAGTCGAGAAAGAAAAGAAGAGCGAAAAATTAGAGCTTGTGCATACAGATAGATGTATGTGGATGTGCTTAGATATCATCTCTTGCTGGCTCTCGTTATTATGTTACTTTTATTGATGATGCAACCAGAAAAACTTGGATTTATTGTATTCGAAATAAATATGATGTATTTGATACTTTCAAGAAATGGAAAACTTTGGTTGAAAATGAGACAGCGAAAAGGTTGAAGTGTCTCAGATCAGATAATGGAGGTGAATATTGCAACAAAGAGTTTGATAGGTACTGTTCAGAGAATGGAATTCGCAAAGAGAAGATAGTTCCGGAACACCACAAGAAAATGGTGTGTCAGAAAGGATGAACAGGAGAATCATGGAGCATGCAAGGTGCATGAGATTGCATGCAGGATTTCCTTTACAATTTTGGGCAGATGTTGTAGATATTGTTGTTTATCTAATAAACAGAGGGTCTTTAAGTTACTTGGATGGTGGTATTCCAGAGGAGGAATGGACAGGTAAAAAGGTAAACTACTCATTTTTAAAGACTTTTGGTTGTGAAGCCTTTGTCCACATTAATAAAGAAAATAGAACAAAGCTTGAGTAAAAATCAAAGAAATGTACCTTTATTGGATATGGTGTTAATGATTTTGGTTATCGCTTATATGATTATTGAAATCACAAAATCTTTAGGAGCAAAGATGTAATATTCAATGAAAAGGTCTTGTATAAGAATCAGTTGCAGGAAAAGAAACAGGAAAAAGAAAACAGAGAATACACAGTGCTTGACGATATCACAGGAAAAGTGATGGTACCTAAAAATCATAATGATCAACAGCTAGAACAACAACCACAACAGCAACAAGCACCTCAAACACCTAAAAGTGGTGTTAGAAGATCTACCAGGATAAGTAGACCCCCTGAACGATACTCTCCTTCATTATATTATGTACTGTTGTCTGATTCTGGTGAACCAGAATGTTATGAAGAAGAAGTGCACGCAAAACCAGGGAGAAGTGGGAGCAAACCATGAAAGAAGAGATGGACTCCTTAGCACATAACCAGACTTGGGACTTAGTCAAGTTGCCTGCAGGTAAAACAACATTGCAGAATAAATGGGTTTACAAGTTGAAGGAAGAAG
>APFE030176733.1:0-12333 GCA_000404065.3 Pinus taeda
GGGTACATCAATATAATAAGTGGGTTGTACTAATAACAATAAGGGGTTACACTAGTAGTATAGGGGCCTAACAGCATAGGTAGAAGGAGGACCAGTAAATGGTCGAATGTTGAAGCACTATATTGATCCAAGTTACTAATTTATCAGTTCCAGTTGTACATAATATATCCTTCGATAAAGGTTTAGTGTTGATTGGATGGTGATTTTGGAGTTGAAACCTGAAGAGAAGGCCCTAAGCTTCAAAAAGTTTCACTGTCATAAATATCAATAAAGCATCAAAGTAAAAGGAGAGTTGAAGAGTAAACATCACATAAATTCAGAAGGCCATTGATATACAGTTCTTGACTTTCCAACCAAGTAAAGCCATCCCCAAGTGGAGCCATTGTTATGTTCCTATACCAATAGGTGTCATAATTTATGATTGACATAGTTTATCTCTATAATATGTACATACCTTTGCTTTCTGCAAATGTTTTCCATATTCAAAAATTCAAAAAATTAAAAAATGTAAAGAGGGTATGTCCTAAAAGAAAAATCAAAGGACAAAAAGGATAAAAAGGTCAAAAAAGATTAAAAAAAAAAAAATATGAACCCCGAGAAAAGACCATGAAAGTGTGCAAGTCCAAATGCCACTACCATTTTAATTTTTACAATAATGATTGTGTGCAACTTGTTATTTATGCCACAATCCATGGTAACCAAATAGTTTAATCTTGGTTATTCCATGTTTTCAATTTCATGCTTAGAGATAGAGAATAAAATCTTACCAAACAGTGTAATCTTGGCAGATAAGTAAATAGGTAGATAAAATAAAAGGAGCTCAACAGTTTAATCTGAGCCCTTGGATGTAATAATGATAGACTTAGATTCGATCGTAAAAGAAAAGAGTCTTTTATAAGGGTTTTCCAGTTCAAGTGCACCCTAATAAATAGTAGAAAAAATGGTAGGAAGTGTAGGTGGGTAAGTAGATGAATGCTTGCAGAATTATGTATGATGAATGGTTAGTTAAAGCCCATATCATTTTCTTTCATCGTCACATTACTTTGACAAGCATGGATAACAATGAAACATTTAAAAAATCACTTGATCAATTTCCTCATTCATTTTACCCCTTATTGTAACTAGTTTCCCATGAGCAAAGTCAAAAGTACCTAAAACCTTAAGTTAAAGGGGTTTAGAGAATTTCTCTGACCTCTGGAGGGACCGAACCCTCCGCCCAATAACTTATATGGTCTAAGTGCTAAAGCCCCTTACCAACATTCACTCCCTTCATCATTCACTCATTTTCCCTAAAAACCCCCTTTTCCTAAAGTAAAATCATTATTTGCAAAGAATTACCCCCCATACAAAACCCTCAAAATGCAACAAAGCCTAAGTTATAATGTTTTAAATGCTAAAATGTCAATATATCATACTTAGCGCAATCTGTTTCCATTTCCATTTTATATTAACTTTAACTCTTATTATATTTAATTCCCGAAAAATAAACCCCTTTCCAGTATTAGTTAATTAAAATCCCAAATGTTAAATATACCACCCCAAGGTTTGAAATATAAACCATTAATAGTAAATAATTAAATGGATTAATTAGTCGATTTTCAACTAATTAAGAGCCAAAACCTCTATGCTGCATTAAAAAGGAATTAATTAATCAACCTATGATAAATTAAGAACCTTCCGCCAATCGCATCACCCCCGACGTCATTAACCACCCTAAATCCGCCATTACTACCCTGACGGGCCCCTCCATTAAAACTCGAACAAGTCCCTTCCCCGACCACTGTATGATCTGACACCTTCAAATCTAACAGCTAATGCTCATATTGGGCAGCCCCTGATGCTGAACTTTACCCGCCCGATATGAGCAGTTTCACTATTCCCCCATCGCTACGTGTCACTCGATGAATGGCATCGGGCAGACCTCTCCCAATACCACTACACCCTCATAAGCGGTGCGATAAAATCCACTTATCGCCCCCACTTACCACTTTCGCTAAATGACAAAATGTCCCATCCGTTAACTGGTGCCAATTGTCATTTTCATTATACCCGCCAAAACATTGAATTTGCTAAATAAAAACAAAAATACTCATTATTTTGTCCTACCGAGAAAAGAAACTTTTGTTCTCCATGCACACTTAGAGTACGTTTGAGCCGTCACCCTGCTTCCAACAGTGAACTTTCAGAACCTACTAAATTCCATATCACCATTGCAAACCTGTGTACTCCATGCAAAGAAGTGCACCAGAGCCATTTGTTCTTTCATGCAGCCTTAACCAGGTATTTACCCGCTTTACTAAGAAAACCCTATTTTCATATTCAACTTGGACTAAATTGTTGTGAAAATCAAGTAAATTTAGTGATAGCAAGATGTTCGACAGTCTAGAAATCCCCTGAATCGACCCCATTCTTCACAAACTCCCTGGAATTTCCTGCCCTCGTCCTTGAATCCACAAGAACCAAGGATGGAAGCCCAGTCACCTTGAATGTCACGCCAATTACCACTCCCCATAGGGATATAGACCATCTTCCCTTGGCTGATAAAGATTTTCAAATGAAAGACCTCATCTTTGATGAAACCCCTCTGAAGTTATATTGCAGATACCGAGATAATTATCTAAACCATGCAGATAATATAGGACTCTAGGAATCAAACCTACCCAAGTATCAATTTCTCAGTGTTCACGTTTTCCCTGAAATCATTCACCACTGCCATGCCTACTATGACCCCACTATGAGAGTTGTGATGTCCCCTAACCAGAAAATCCTATTTTCCATTATAGTTGAGTCCATAAATGAAATGTTGCAATTACAACCTGGCCAAGATCTCACCCCCCTCACCATTGTTGATTTACTTGAAATATTTGCTAAGCTATCAAGTCCTAGAGTTACCCAAATCCTCCAAACTTTCATTGTTGAAGAGAGATACATGCCAAAAGACCCTCCACCTTATATGTCAGCTTTCTTTTCTGAGTTGGGAAAAGATATTACAACAATGATATCTTGCATTTTAGGTTTTACCACCAATGAATATGTAGATGAGATTGTTTTTGCCTACATGTCCATTTTTACCCCTGGTCAACCCCCTGAGGTCAAATTTGATTATGCAAAATTCATAGCAGAAAAAATGCATGATCATTTTATGAGACTTGAAAATGAGAAGGTTTTCAAATATTCACCAGTACTATATGATCTTTTTCCCTACTACCAGATTGATAAGTTTCCTTTCTCTGTTCAAAAGCTTGATACTAAAGGAAATCCTAGATCTGTCATTTTCTTGACCTCTCTATTCCATAGGTCAATCTCTTCTCACTATCCATACACTGATTTTATTGATTTATTTGTATATCCAATAACTACAATGTTATTAGGAAGCCCTCCCTCCTAGAATCAGTGCAAATATTAAGAGGGTTCTCCAGCTCTCCAAACAATACAATGTTGGGGATTCGTATTATACCAAAACCATACCAAAATCAGGATTTATGGGTGTGAGTTACCTCCATATAAATTACCTAGATATCTCCCCATTTGATTATTTGCCCGGGAGTACTATAGGCAAATGATTAATTCTATGAAATTCACTTTGTCAAGACCAAGAAGAAGGCCCAACTGAGGATAAAGGATCATCTAGGCCCATTTATTTGCAATAACAGAGAAGCCGGAAAGGGAGCAGATGAAATCCTTGAGAAATTGAGATTAAAAAAGAGTTTCATCTGGCCTTATGACCCTCACAGACTCATTTGTGACAGAAGGCAGAAAAATAAGCTATCACCACATTTCCACCATAGGATCCCTGAGATTGAACAGCATGCTAACCAATCAGAATGGTTAGAAGGCACACTGATAGATCAAGACAGCACACAAGTTGAAGTTGAAATATAATGGTGGACTTAGAAATAAGATTTGATGAGGATTCATTTGTACAGATGTTTGGAGAAACTTCATCCAGAAAGCAGTCACAAAAACCTAGTACACAGCCATCAGAGCAACAAGGAACCACAGAAAGAGCATAAGATTCAGAACAACATGAAGAATCTAAGCAACCCGAAATCTTATAGGAGCTGGCTCAACCTTAGCAAATCATGGGCAATCCCCCTGTGTTGCAGACCCCTCCCAATGAGGAAAGAAATCTCAAAAGAGATAGAGAAGAGGCCACTCCTTCCAGTAGGCCTATTGATCAAACGTTTGCTAAAAGGAAAAGGTTGAATCCCTATTCAGGAAAAGAATATACTGAGGAGACCACAAGCAACGCAGTGGCAGAAAAGACAAATAGTATGCAAACTATTCTAGCAGATGGTAGACCATCCACCTCCCATATACAGGCATTGGAAAGACAGCAAAGCACAAAAGTGTCTTCTTTTAGAGCTTTCTCTGAGCAGAGCTTAGACATTAAAGGGAAATACAAAGAAATCAAAGCAAGGAATGAGAAATTAAAAGCCCAAACCTATGCTCATTATCTCAAAATGGCTCCAACTAATTAGACCAGGCTTATGTCAGCTTTTAACATAAAATAAGGAAAAATGCAAATGAGCTTCCTGAAACCAACTGTACAACTGCCTAAGTTAATGCATGAATATTTGAAAACTGATTTTAAAGTTTTGGCCAAGGATATCCATCTAATTGACCAAATAGAACTACACAAGCAAACTGGTGAGATGGTCTACTCGAAATTCACTAGTAAAGCCATCACAACACACCAATTGCAAAATTCTTTGCACAACACAACAGCACAGCTGCAACTTGAAAAAGCCTCCTCTTAGGCTAAAGATGTTAGAATAAAAACCTTAGAATATTTGGTGATAGAATTGGGACATGATCCCAAGGATGTCAAAGCAACTGAAAAATTGATCAAAAAGAGAAATGATGATATAGCTGCATTAAATAAGCTGCTTAAAATCCCTCCACTCCAACATCCCCAAACTGAAAAAGTCATAGAGAAGCAAAAAGAGGAGGAACTTATGGACCTAATCCTTAAGTTAAATTTACAACTAAAAGAAACTGAGAGAGAATTGGAAAATGCAATACAGTCTAGGCAGAGTGAGTTGTCCACCACTCTTCCAACTGTCATACCCACAGTTTCCACCGCAATACCCTCCACTTTGACAAATGCCTTGGCACCAACACTTCCACCAGCAATAGCATTGTCGGTAGCAAAGACTACTTCAAATGTAGGTACATTGAGTAGTGCATGGACAACAGCAGTAAAAACAAATGAAGTCATCAAAGCCATGGAACAGATGAGTATCCAGGCTACTGAATTAAAGAAGCTCAAAGAACATATATCAAGCATGGAAACAAATTATGAACTGGCACAAATTCAGAACAAAGAAGAAGAAAGGAAAAACAAAAGAATGGAGGAGATATCAGAGTCCTGGAAAAGGACTTAACACTAGAAAAGCCACTGGGAGATATGAGAAAAATATTGTGGGCCAATATCATTGATTCCATCAATGATATTTGACCTTCTATCCAGATAATTTTTTAATAGACTGAGCTAGTCAAGATAGCTATGGAAGCTATACAAAGACCAAAGAAGAATTAGGAGATAAGATTGAAGAGGCAAATCAGTTGATTGACTTCTTGAACAGCAAGAACAGGTACCAATTGGATGCATTAGAGATTGAAGATAGAACAGCCACCATCCTTGAAATTAAGAAATTTCTTACTAAGAGGAACTTGATGCTCAACTTAGAGAAAGTTGTCAAAGTATTCAAGTAGATATAGATGAATTCATGTTGAAGTATGGAATCTTGAGAGAGAAAGGTCTTCCAAGCCCACTGGTCATAAATGACAAGTTGATGACATAGGATGACTACATCGAGAGACTAAACAAACAGGCCAGGAGCCAAGCCAGCTCTTCAGCGGTAAAATCACTACCTACAGGAAAGGTGCTTTATGATGGCTTGGAAAACCTATCTTATATAGAACACGAAGTGAAACACCTTTCGCCAACAGGCCCAATTTTTTTGTGGACCAGTATGACCGATATACTATAAAGTTACTATAGTAAATCCATGGAGAAAAAATATTTACTACGGTAAAGTTTGGTAAGCACAGGTAAAGAGTATCAGCACAGGTAAAGAGTATCAGTAGGTGAAGACAAGAGTGAAGTCTAGAACACAATTACCAAGACAACTACATGAGACAAATTTGAATTCCAGCATCCAGCACATTCACAACTAGAGGGACAACAAACAATTTGTTTTCCATCTGTCTCTATCTTCTTGTGGAAGATAACTTTGCTTCCTATAATAAATCTCGTATAGTTATGAGATATTTTGTAATACTTTTTGTATAAATACTTTAGAAATTGAAGTAATTGGGGTGGATTAAAAAGCATTTCTGTAGACTTTTGTTTTGAGCTAAAGGAGCTACTGTAATCAAGGTTGGACTGGTTTACTGGATTGAATAAAGCTGATGACATTTCACTCGATTCATGTGCATTGTGGGAAAAAAATAAGTATCATTTCTCTAAGTGTGAATATTGTTTTCCTTCATGTTATGAAATATCATATGTGTTTTCTTATAAATTCTTAAAACCAAACAAGGAAAAATTCTATCAAAATTAGCTTAAATGCTCTCTATTTTAACTGTTTGCTCATTTAATGTTTTCTACGAAATTGCTTAGGTTTGGGAATTCTTAGTTGCTCCCTTATTTCTGTAATTCATTCCCTTTATTGGCCCTTGGTATAGGATTCTTAATTGCCCTTGCTATTCTCCAATCCTCCCTTCTCTAGCTTGATCCTTGCTTAGGATTCTTCATTGCCCTTGGCCCTGGTCAAGTTCTCCATCCATAGAAACTTTCAGATTTGTCCCTGCTGTGCTATCTTTCCCTGTGAACTCTTACCTCAATGATTAATCAAATCCTGATAAACCTTTCCTACTTGACTCCATAGCCCAATGGCCCGGATATCTTCTCTGCCCATCTGTTTCCTTAATTCCACCAAACAAATCAAAACAACAACACTGAACATTAAAAACTAGCCTAAAATCTTATTCAAACAAAGCTAAATCATAAAGAGAGAGCTCTCTTTGAGTGTAGATTGGCTAGGATCTATACTTAAAAGATTGGTTTGTAGTTACCTTGGATCTTTTCCTTCTTTTTATAACTTCTAAGTAAAATCTGAGTGATAACACTTCAGAAAATGTCTAAAAAATAGTTGATTAGCGAAATTTCAGCCGTAAAATTTCCCATACATAGCATAGGATAACATATGTCTCAAACATAAATAATAACAAAGTTCCTTTTTCTTAAACTTCCTTTCATGTAGATGACTAGGGAAATTACAATGTTATCTTTAATAGCCAAAATTAAAAACTCGGTATCTATTAAAATTTAAAACTAAGTATATCAATAATGTAGAACCGAGATAAGTGAATCTAAAATTAAAGTGGATAAATGTGTATAAATCACAATGGAGTTGAAAATATATATATAACCAAAATTTTAATCTAATTATAAAAACATTTTAAGAGTGAGATAAATGAATCTAAAATTAAAGTGGAGTTGACTATTTGTTTTTGGATTTTGGATGCAATTATGAGTAAAATTCCTCTATTATCTAGTTGTTAAGACAACAAAAAATAATTGAAAGAAAGTGAGACAAGCATGTGAGTAAATACACCAACTTATAAGTAATATTATATAATTAGAAGCAATAAATCATGATTTTAATAACAATATATCATTTATAATGCAGATTTTGGGGAAAGATCCAATACTCAATTTATTATCCAATATAAAGGCAATTAAACAAAAAATATGTTACCTAATGAGAGTCAATGGTAGCACATGGTTTTCAAACCTCTCCTTGGGAGGGCCCTTAATCCTCTTTGTTAAAGGAAATTTTGCCACATCTGGTTAATAGACCTACAAACTGGATCAATCCACATCCGTGAACATTTTGTCATCATCCCTACACAGAGCCCTAAGCATGACCTTTCCAAAAAGTATAATTTCCTGGGATTAACTACTTAAAATCAATGTTTTTAGCCATAGTGCACCCTTCCCCTTTATCCAGTTGTGTTTAGCGCTGGTTTCTCCCTTCTGCACCAACGTTGGTTAACACTAGTTACTCCTGGTTGAGGATGTGTTAATTCTAGAAATTCGGGGAAATTAAAAAGATTTCCAAAGCTTTCTCTTCCAAAAGTTTCCATCGGTTGTTTTTACCATTTACCATGGATAAGAAGCTTGAGTCCTATATGGTCCTACCTTGGAGACTTCACCTCTTATCCCGTGAGCTCATCCTCCCATCATAAGTGGATCTCAAACTCATTATGGTAAATCCTAAACTTGCATCCCTCTCCTATAAATTTACTACCTTCCATAACATCAGGGTTGGCTTTTGGAGATTGATCATGCCCTCATGTTCCTACCTTGAATCTAAACGAGTCATCATATTCATGCATTAAGGTGACATTGAGGTGTGATTTGTGACAAGGAAGGACAAGTAAACTTGGGGAGATCTCTACAAGATTAACTAATATTCTTGGTTGTAAACTCTCTCCTATTTCTATTAATACAAAGAGTATATTGTTTTCCTATATGTGTTGTGTTATGTTTACATTCACGTATTTAAATTCCTTGTGCATTCATTGAATAGAGTAATTGAATTATGCTACGTAGATGTTGTGGATCCTTGGCTTGTTTTAGTTGTATGTGCAATTTCTATTTATAGCACTCAGAGCTACAATTGGAGCTTACAAGCAATGAGGAAACAAAATCTTTAGAAAGATTCCAAGTAGGCTTCTTTCCCATTCTTTAATTTCTCTAAGGAAAACTCTATATTATTTTCCTTTTGTTGTTCTAGACCAGTGTACTAGGTCTAGGGAAATTACTTTTGTCCACAATCATAAATTCCACATAAGAAATTCGCGACTCCATTGGAGAACGAACTGCAGTATATTTTGAGAACTATTAACATCATAAGTGGTTTCTCTCACATATGTTAACAAATTACACCATTGGCCACTAATCAGATGGTGTCTACCATGTTTGACTCCAACTCATTTATTCACATGGTTATACTCGTAAATTGCACGATCAAGTGAACGAAATAGAAGACCCCAAATCTAGTTCTATCCATTTGAGTTGTGCTTTTAGGATTAATACAAGATTACAAAGTATGATGGCTATGAAAACACAAACAGTCATCCAATCATGGGTCCACACTTTTTCATCAGTGGATGTGACTTCTTGATCATTGTACATCTAATGTTATCTTATGTGTTGAACATGGGTATGCCTCCCTCAGCAAAGATATCATCATGAAAATGTATTGTAATAGATGATGGTCTTGACTAGTTGTTCTTAATCTAGACTTGTCGCAAGGTAAAGCACTTCATTTATCAGCTACCATTTCTAACTTTTCGCTTTAGAGGGCAATCTATTATAGGCCATTTTTTCATATTTGGTCAATAGGCATACAAACCAAATCAATCCACATCCGTGAACATGTTATCATCATCCCTATACAAATCCCTAAGCATGACCTCATTCAAGTCCTCCACATATAGGAATAGTTTCCAGTTATTGGCAACTTGCATTGCTCGTACAACTTGGCTCGATTGTGAATCAAGTTCAAACCTCTCAACCTGTTCCATATACATCCTCATATTCCTACTTATCAACCTATACCTCAACCTATTCAAGCTCAAGTTCATGTAAGTCAACCTTTTCAAGCTGCATCTTTGACTCAACATATTATATCGATATTTGGAGCCTCCCAGACCCCACTTACCCAACCTCTTCAAGGTATCTTACAACCTCCACCACTTGGTCAAGCTATTCCTCAAATCCAAGTGGGCCAACCTATATATGGTATGGTGCAGGCACAACCTAGCCAACCTTATTTTTGGATGATGCAAAATCCCACAGGGCAACCATATCAAGGTATCCCTCAAATGCTATACTAAGGTTAGAAAATCCAAACCCATCCATTTCAACCTTTACAAGGTTATCCTAGAGCTGGGAAGAAAGGTTATGTGTATCCGGGTTATCAGAATCCTCCTTATCCCGAAGCATAAATACTTTTTAAGTAGGCCAACCCATCTTACTCTGGGTACCCTCCATTGGACTTCAATAGGAAGTTTCTATTTGTAGAAACTCTTGAACTGCCAAATCTGACCCAATGTATAAATGGTCCCATTTTTCATTCTCCTTGGTGGTCGAATTTTCCTATGAAGTTTCCCAGTGACATCCCTAAGTTCAATCGAAATCCTAGAGAGGACCCATATACACATATTATGACTCATCATTTATGGTGTTCTTTGAACTCTCTAAATGATGAATTTATCTATTTACATCTTTTCCAGTGCACACTTATTGGTATGACAGAAAAGTGGTATATTTAACTACCATGAACTTCGTTCAACAATTTCAGCACCTTAGTGACCACATTCTTAACTCATTTTTATCTACCCATTCAATATCAGACTGGAACTGAACTTTTGATCAATTTAAAACAATTTGATTTCACTCACATTCATGAGTGGCAATGTCATTGTCGTTTGGTTAAAAAAATTGTTCATGATCAGTTGTTATGCGAATGGTTCACTAAGTATTTATTATCACCTATCACTGATGATGTTTCTAAGGGAGGAGTTATGACTGAAGAGAAAGTAATTGCTTATGCCCAATATTTGGATCTCATTTATACACGTTCTAGCATGCTTTATGATAAAATACCCAATGCTCCATGATCTAGACAAACTATTCCCCCATCTTTTGGTAAAGAATCACATGTCATTGATGGCATGATTGGTTATGCTAGCCAGTAGTCAGTGAGTAAACCATCTGGTTCCACTCTTTCTATGGCTACCCAAAACCCCTACTCAACTACTCCTGTGGCTTATACTCCAAGATCAATGTCATTAAATCCACAAAAGGAAAATATCAGCAACCAGGAAGTAAGAAGAAAGGTAAAGGAAAAAAGAAGAAATATAATCTTCCGCAGGATAAACAAAATAAACAGTCTTCTAAAGAAAAGTGGAAACCTTGTTATCCATGCTTAATTTGTAATGAGAAGCATCTCACTCACGACAGTCTACGTTAGGAAAAAGTAAACCAATTCCTTAAGTCATTTGTTGCACCTGTTGTGTTGACAGATCCCTTTCCTGATCAAGAGACTAACATGGTTTCTCAGGATCCCACTTCCTCTTCCTTGATTATGATGCTTTCCTCCACCAAGCCAAAAAACGATGTTATGGTGGCAACCAGAAATAAATACTACGGTAATTCTAACCCCTCGACTACTGAAGATACTGGTCATCCTACCATTGCTATTGTATCTCCGCTGGATCTTGCTCCAAATGTGATTCCTACTGAATTGATGATTAAGCATCCTAAGGGTGTTATCTATAAATCTTCATTCAACCCTCGTGTGAGATATGAATAGAATTATAACATAGTTGAGGATCTGCCTCAAGCTCCTTCAACTATGTCAACTCTTGAGGTGTTGCAAAATTGTCCTACCTAGAAGAAGGCTTTACTTTCCGTAATTGGATGTATTGATCCCTCAGATTCTAATCTTGTAATTTTCAACCATGTGAATCATACGCCTCGACTTTCATCCCAATTAGTTTTCATGATTCAGGTTTTCATTCGAAGTAATACCATCCATCAAACCATTGTGGACGAAGGAGCTTCAAACTATATCATGTAACTTTCTTGTTGGAAGGCCATTAGTTCTCCTTAATTAAATCAATCATTGAATACTCTAAAGGCCTTTTATGGAAGAGGATCCAATCCTTATGGAATTTTGAATTCATTACAAGTTGAATTAGGTGGAAAGATGGTGTCAGTAGAAGTCAAAGTTATCGACAGACCATTAGATTATAACCTTCTATTGGGTCATATGTGTGTTTATGTTATGGTTGTTTTTGTTTCAACATATTTCATAATTATAGCTTTCCCTCATAAGGTGGGTATAGTAGCCATTGGTCAACGCACTTTATTTTCCACCAATTCTCAAGCTACTGGAAGCATCCCTCTTGTGGGAGAAACCCCATATCCATATCAACATGTTGGGGTGGGACTGCTTAAGGATTCTTCCCTCATGGGAACCTTTTCACTTCCTCTCCCTTTTCCTTAGTCCCTTCCCAACAACTCTAATATGGTTTCCTATGTCAACATGCTATCTTCTTATACTATTATCCTTGGATAGTACTAGATGAATCTAACATTGACACCTATGGTGACTGCATGTCGCTCAGTCCCAATGAGCTCGACAATGAATCCATCCATTTGGCCTGTGTGACACATTCTAATTTCTCCTCTTCAATCAACTAGGTTGTGTTAGTTTCAGTCTTTCCAGCCTTCCTCCAGTGATCAAA